>JAUJEM010000246.1:0-167906 GCA_030448935.1 Citrus cavaleriei
CGTGGCTGTGCCCACAACATTTTTGGCACACGGGCGCCTGAAGTCTCGGACCATTCCGAGTCCGGATGAGTTGGCCAGCCCTACCCCGAGAGCTATAGCCCACCCGTTTTGTGGCCTTTTACAGCTGGACGAACTTGGCGCCCGGCCTTCGGGTGGGTATTTTTGGGCGCGGCTGTGCCTGCGGCCTATTTTTGGCACACGGAGGCGCCTCCGCCGTCTCGCGCCATTCGAGTCCGGCGGATGAGGTTGGCCCCACCCCCCACTGCCAGCCACCCGTTTTATGGCCTTTTACCGCTCAACGAACTTGGCGCCCCGGCCTTCGGGTGGGTATTTTAGGGCGCGGCTGTGCCAGCAGCCTGTTTTTGCTTTCAGAGGTGCCTCGCAAAGTCTCACGCCATTCCGAGTCCGTAGGACGAAGTTGTAGCCCCACCCCAGGCTATAACCACCGTTTTGGCCGTTTTCGCTGGGCGAACTTGGCGCCCGGCCTTGGGGCGGGGTATTTTTGGGCGCGGCTGTGCCGCGGCCTATTTTTTGAACACGGAGGTGGCTCGCAAAGTCTCGTGCCATTCAGTCGGATGAAGTTGGCCAGCCCCACCCCCAAGGCTATAGCCCACCCGTTTTGTGGCCTTTTATCGCTGGGCCAGACATGGCGCCCGGCCTTCGGGTGGGTATTTTGGGCGCGCCTGTGCCCCGCGGCCTATCTTTGGCGCACGGGCGCCTCGCAAAGTCTCGCACCATTCCGAGTCCGGCGGACGAGTTGCCAGCCCCACCCCCAAAGGCTATAGCCCACCCGTTTTGTGGCCTTTACCGGTGAGCCGAACTTGGCGTCCCGGCCTTCGGGCGGATATTTTTGGGGAACCGCTGTGCCCATGACTATTTTTGGCACCCACGGAGGCGCCTCGCAAAGTCTCGCGCCATTCCGAGCCCGAGCCGGGACAGGTTGGCCAGCCCACCCCAGGCTATAGCCCACCCGTTTTTGTGGCATTTACCGCTGGGCGAGACTTGGCGCCCGGCCTTCGGGTGGATATTGTTGGGCGCGGCTGTCCCCGGCCTATTTTGCCACCACGGACGCACCTCGCAAAATCTCGCGCCATTCCGGAGTCAGGCGGGACGGGGTTGGCCAGCCCCACCCCCAAAGGCTATAGCCCACCGTTTTGTGCCCTTTTACCCCACAGACGAACTTGGCGCCCCGCTTCACTTGGGCGGGTATTTCCAAGCGGCTGTACCATGACCTATTTTTAACACGGAGCGCCTGCATAAAGTCTCGCGCCATTCGAGTCCGGCCCGGCCGAAGTTGGCCCACCCCACCCCCCAAGGCTATAGCCCACCGTTTTGTAGCCTTTTTTCCGCTGGGCCGAACTTGGCGCCAGGCCGGGCGAGAGAGTATTTTTGGAAGCGGCTGTGCCACCGCAGCTTATTTTGGCACGGAGGTGCCTCTCAAAGTGTTGCGCCATTCCAAGTCCGACGGAAGTTGGCCAACCCCACCCCCAAGGCTATCGCCCACCCGTTTTGTGGTCTTTTTCCGCTGGGTGACCTTGGCGCCCGGCCTTGAGGCGGAGTATTTTGGGCGTGGCTGTGCCGCGGCCTGGCCCACGGCACCTGGAGGTGCCTACCATGAGATCTCGCGCCATTCAGTATGGCGGTTTGAGTTGTGACCCCACCCCCAAGGCTATAGCCCACCCGTTTTGTGGCCTTTTTCAGCTGGACGAACTTGGCGCCCCGGCCTTGGGGCGGGTATTTTCAGGCGTGGCTGTGCCCGCGGCCTACCCCCAGCACACGGAGGTGCCTCGCAAAGTCTCGCGCCATTCAGTATGGCGGACAGGTTGCCGGCCCCACCCCCCAAAGGCTATAAACCCACCCGTTTTTGTGGCCTTTTTCCGCTGGGCCAGACTTGGCGCCCGGCCTTCAGGCGGGTATTTTGAGGCGTGGCTGTGCGCGCGGCCTGGCCCAGCACACGGGAGGTGCCTCGCAAAGTCTCGCGCCATTGGGGTCCGGCGGACGAGATTGTGCCCCACCCAAGGCTATCGCCCACCACGTTTTTGTGGTCTTTTCCGCTGGAGCGACCTTGGCGCCCGAAGCCTTGGACGGGTATTTTTGGCAGCGGCTGTGCCGCGGCCTATTTTTGAACACGGAGGTGCCTCGCAAGATCTCGTGCCATTCCGAAGATCGGTTGGTTGGCCGCCCCACCCCCAAAGGCTATAGCCACCCGTTTTTTGTGGCCTTTTTCCGCTGAATGAACTTGAGCGCCCTGGCCTCGGGTGGGTATTTTTAAGCGGCTGTGCCCGCGGCCTATTTTTGGCACACGGGCGCCTCGCAAGTCTCGCGCCATTCAGTACGGCGGACGAAGTTGGCCAGCCCACCCCCAAGGCTATAGCCCACCAGTTTTTGTGGCCTTTTCCGCTGGAGCCCGAACTTGGCGCCCGGCCTCGGGCGCGGTATTTTGGGCGCGGCTGTGCCCGCGGCCTGATGGCTCACAGGCGCTCGCAATGTCTCGCCATTCCGAGGTCGAGCGGACAGCGAAGTTGGCCAGGCCCACCCCCCACCGCTATAGCCACCCGTTTTTTGTGGCCTTTTCCGCTGGAGCCAGACTTAGCGCCCGGCCTTGGCCCGGGTATTTTGGGCGCGGCTGAGCCCATGGCCTATGTTCCCAGCACACGGAGCGCCTCGCAAAGTCTCGCGCCATTCAGGTCAATGAGAGCGATGTTGGCAGCCCACCCGCAAGGCTATAGCCCCACGTTTTTGTGGCTTTCCGCTGGGCCAACTTGGCGCCGCGACCTTGGTGAGAGTGTGCACAGGCGCGGCTGTGCCCGACCTGGCCCTATTTTTGGCACACGGAGGCGCCTCGCAAAGTCTCGCGCCATTCGAGGTCCGAGCGGACGAGTTGGCCAGCCCCACCCCCAAGGCTATAGCCCACCCGTTTTGTGGCCTTTTCCGCTGGAGCCGAACTTGGCGCCCGGCCTTGGGCGGGTATTTTTAGCGCGGCTGTGCTCGCGGCCTGGCCCCCAGCACACGGGCGTCTCGCAAAGTCTCGCGCCATTCCGAGTCCGGCCGGACAGTTGACAGCCCCACCCCCAAGGCTATAGCCCACCTGTTTTTGTGGACTTTTTCAGCTGTACGAACTTGGCGCCCCGGCCTTGGAAGGCGGGTATTTTGGCTTGCGGCTGTGTCCGCGACCTGGCCCACAGCACGGAGGTGCCTACGCAAAATCTCGCCATTCCGAGTCCCATGGGACGAGTTGTCCAACCCCACCTGGGCTATAGCCCACCCGTTTTTGTGGCCTTTTTCCCATTTGGCAGACCAGAACAGGCGCCCGGCCTTCGGGCGGGTATTTTTGGGCGCGGCTGTGCCCGCGGCCTGTGTCCAGCCTGGGCGCAGGCCTCACAAAGTCTCGCGCCATTCCGAGGTCCGAGCGGGCCAGTTGGCCTGCCCCACCCCCAAGGTATAGCCCACCCGTTTTTGTGGCTTTTTCCGCTGGACGAACTTGGCGCCCGGCCTTCGGGCAGGTATTTTGGGAGGGCGCGGCTGTGCCCGCTGGCCTGTCCCAGCACACGGAGGCGCCTCACAAAGTCTGCGCCAATTCGAGTCCGGCCCGGACAAGTTGGCCAGCCCCAGCCCCAAGGCTATAGCCCACCCGTTTTTGTGGCCTTTTTCGCTGGGCCGAAGTTGGCGCGGCCTTGGGCGGAGGGTATTTTGGTATTGACTAGTCGTGACCTATTTTTGTAGGAGGTGCCTGCGCAAAGTCTCGCGCCATTCGAGTCAGGCGGACGAAGTTGCCAGCTTCCCAAACCCAAGGCTATAGCCCACCCGTTTTGTGGCCTTTTCCGCTGGGCCAGACAGCGCCCGGCCTTCGGGCGGAGTATTTTTGCAGGCGTGGCTGTGCCGCGTCCTGGCCCACAGCTCACGGGAGCGCCTCTCAAAGTCTCGCACCATTCCGAGTCCGGCGGACGAAGTTGGCCAGCCCCACCCCAAGGCTATAGCCCACCCGTTTTGTGGCCTTTTCGCTGGAATAGGAACAGCGCCCGGGCAGCCAGGTGGGTATTTTGGGCGTGGCTGTGGCCACGGCCTGTTTTCGGCACACGGAGGTGCCTCACAGAGTCTCGCCATTCCGAGTCAGCGGACGAGAGTTGGCCAGCCCACCCCCAAGGCTATCGCCCACCCCCGTTTTTGTGGCCTTTTCGCTGGACGAACTTGGCGCCTGACCTTCGGGCGGGTATTTTTGGGCGCGGCTGTGTCCGCGCCTATTTTTGGCATGGGAGGTGCCTAAGGAAGTCTCGCGCCATTCCAAGTCCGCGAGGCCAAAGTTGACCAGCCCCACCCCCAAGGCTATAAGCCCACCCGTTTTTGTGGCCCTTTTCCGCTGGTGAACTTGGCGCCCGACCTTGGGTGGGTATTTTGGGCGTGGCTGTGGCGCTGACCTGTTTCTGGCACCACGGAGGTGCCTGAAGTCTCGCACCATTCCGAGTCGGCGGACGGGGTTGCCAGCCACCCCCAAGGCTATCGCCGCCCGTTTTTGTGGCCTTTCCGCTGGGCGAACTTCAGGCGCCCGGCCTTCGGGCGGGTATTTTTGGGCGCGGCTGTGTCCCGCAGCCTATTTTTGGCACCGGAGGTGCGCCATGAAATCTCGCGCCATTCAGGGTCACGTGGACGAAGTTGAGCCCCCCACCCCCGGCTATAGCCCGCCAGTTTTGTGGCCTTTTTCGCTGGCCGAACTTGGCGCCGGCCTTCGGGTGGGTATTTTTAGGCGTGGCTGTGCCCACGGTCTATTTTGGCACACGGAGGCGCCTCGCAAAGTCGCCATTAGAGTCCGGCGGACAGAAGTTGGCCAGCCCACCCCCAGGCTCTAGCCCACCCGTTTTTGGCCTTTTCCGCTGGACCGAACTTGGCGCCCCAGCCTTGGGCGGAGGGTATTTTAGGGGGAAGCGGCTGTGCCCGTGGCCTATTTTGGCAGCTGCAGACCGCCTCTCTCAAAGTCTCGTGCCATTCCGAGTCCGGCGGACAGTTGGCCAGCCCCACCCCAAGGCTATAGCCACCGTTTTTGGCCTTTTTCAGCTGGACGAACTTGGCGCCCGGCTTTCTGCGGGTATTTTTGGGCGCGCTGAGCCAGCGGCCTAGTTTTGGCACACGGAGGCGCCTCGCAAGATCTCGCGCCATTCCCGGGTCAGCCCGACGAAGTTGGCCAACCCCACCCCCAAGGCTATAGCCCACCCGTTTTTGGCTATTTTCCGCTGGACCGAACATGGCGCCCGGCCTTCGGTACCAGTATTTTATGGCGCAGCTGTGCCAGCGGCCTATTTATGGCTACGGAGCGCCTCGCAAAGTCTCGCGCCATTTAGTCCAGCCGGACCCGAGTTGGCCAACCCCACCCCCAAGGCTATAGCCCACCCGTTTTTGTGGCCTTTTTCGATTGGGCGAACTTGGCGCCCCGGCCTTGGGCAGGTATTATTGGGCGGCTGTGCCCGCGAGCTGTACCACAGCCCCAAGAGGCACCTCGCAATGTCTCGCGCCATTCCAGTCCAGTAGGACGAGATTGGCCAGGCCCACCCCCAAGGCTCTAGCCCACCCGTTTTGTGGCCCTTTTTCCGCTGGACGGAGCCGGCGCCCGGCCTTCGGGCAGGTATTTTAAGCGGCTGTGCCCGAGGCCTATTTTTGGCGCACGGGGCACCTCGCAAAGTCTCGCGCCATTCAGTATGGCGGACAGGTTGGCCGGCCCCACCCCAAAGGCTATAGCCACCCGTTTTTGTGGCCTTTTCCGCTGGGCGAACTTGGCGCCCGGCCTTCAGGTGGGTATTTTTGGCGTGGCTGTGCCCACGGTCTATTTTGGCACACGGAGGCGCCTCGCAAAGTCTCGCCATTCCGAGTCACCGGGCCAGTTGTGAGCCCACCCAAAGCTCTAGCCACCCGTTTTTGTGGCCTTTTCCGCTGGGCGAACTTGGCGTGACCTTCAGCGGGTATTTTTGGGCGCAGCTGAGCCCGACTAGTTTTGCAGCACGGAGCGCCTCGCAAAGTCTCGCGCCATTCCGCGAGTCCCGGCCCGACGAAGTTGGCCAACCCCACCCCCAAGGCTATAGCCCACCACGTTTTTGTGGCCATTTTCACGCTGGGCGAACATGGCGCCCGGCCTTCGGGCTGGTATTTTTAGGTGGCTGCACCCGCGACCTATTATGGCACACGGAGACGCCTGCATGAAATCTCGCGCCATTTCGAGTCCGGCCCGGACGAAGTTGGCCAACCCACCCCCAAGGCTATAGCCCACCCGTTTTAATGGCCTTTTCCGATTGGGCCGAACTTGGCGCCCCGGCCTTGGTAGTATTTGTGGCGCGGCTGTGCCGCTGACCACATTGGCCCAAAGGCACCTCGCAGTATCTCGCGCCATTCGAGCCCGGCGGACGAAGTTGGCCAGCCCCACCCAAGGCTATAGCCCACCCGTTTTGTGGCCTTTTTCCGCTGGGCCAGACAGCGCCCCGGCCTTCGTGCGGTATTTTTGGGCGCGGCTGTGCGCGCTGGCTATTTTGGCACAGGAGGCGCCTGCAAAGTCTCGCACCATTCAGGTCCGGCGGACAGTTGGCCAGCCCAGCGCCCAAGGCTATAGCCCACCCGTTTTGTGGCCATTTTCCGCTAGGCGAACTTGGCGCGGTGTGGCCCGGGTATTTTGGCGCGGCTGAGCCCGCGGTCTATTTTTGGTACACGGAGACGCCTACCATGAGTCTCGCGCCATTCGATTCCGGACGAGTTGGCCCCACCCCCAGGCTATAAGCCACCACGTTTTTGTGGCCTTTTCCGCTGGACGAACAGCGCCCGGCCTTGGGGTGAGGTGTGGCGCGGCTGTGCCGCTGCCTATTTTGGCACCACGGAAGGCACCTCGCAAAGTCTCGCGCCATTCCGAGTCCGGTGGACAGGTTGGCCGGCCCCACCCAGGCTATAGCCACCACGTTTTTGGCCAGCCTTTTCCCGCTGGAATGAACTTGGCGCCCGGCCTTCGGGTGGGTATTTTTAGGCGGCTGTGCCACGGTCTATTTTGGCTGCAGGCCTGCATGAGTCTCTCGCCATTCCGAGTCCGGCCGGACGAAGTTGGCCAGGCCCCACCCCAAGGCTATAGCCCACCCGTTTTTGTGGCCTTTTTCGATTGGGCCAGACTTGGCGCCCCGGCCTTCGGGCGGGTATTATTGGGCGCGGCTGTGCCCGCGGCCTATTTTTGGCCCAAGGAGGCACCTCGCAATGTCTCGCGCCATTCCGAGTCCGGCGGACGAAGTTGGCCAGGCCCACCCCCCAAGGCTCTAGCCCACCCGTTTTTGTGGCCTTTTTCCGCTGGACGAACTTGGCGCCCCGGCCTTCGGGCGGGTATTTTAGGGCGCGGCTGTGCCCGAGGCCTATTTTTGGCGCACGGAGGCACCTCGCAAAGTCTCGCGCCATTCCGAGTATGGCGGACGGAGTTGGCCGGCCCCACCCCCCAAAGGCTATAGCCCACCCGTTTTTGTGGCCTTTTTCCGCTGGACGAACTTGGCGCCCCGGCCTTCGGGTGGGTATTTTTTGGCGTGGCTGTGCCCACGGTCTATTTTTGGCACACGGAGGCGCCTCGCAAAGTCTCGCGCCATTCCGAGTCCGGCGGACGAAGTTGGCCAGGCCCACCCCCAAAGGCTCTAGCCCACCCGTTTTTGTGGCCTTTTTCCGCTGGACGAACTTGGCGCCCCGGCCTTCTGGCGGGTATTTTTGGGCGCGGCTGAGCCCGCGGCCTAGTTTTGGCACACGGAGGCGCCTCGCAAAGTCTCGCGCCATTCCGAGTCCGGCGAACGAAGTTGGCCAACCCCACCCCCCAAGGCTATAGCCCACCCGTTTTTGTGGCCATTTTCCGCTGGACGAACATGGCGCCCCGGCCTTCGGGCTGGTATTTTTGGGCGCGGCTGTACCCGCGGCCTATTTATGGCACACGGAGGCGCCTCGCAAAGTCTCGCGCCATTTCGAGTCCGGCGGACGAAGTTGGCCAGCCCCACCCCCCAAGGCTATAGCCCACCCGTTTTTGTGGCCTTTTTCCGCTGGACGAACTTGGCGCCCCGGCCTTCGGGCGGGTATTTTTGGCCGCGGCTGTGCCCGCGGCCTATTTTTGGCACACGGAGGCACCTCGCAAGTCTCGCGCCATTCCGAGTCCGGCGGACGAAGTTGGCCAGCCCCACCCCCCAAGGCTATAGCCCACCCGTTTTTGTGGCCTTTTTCCGCTGGACGAACTTGGCGCCCCGGCCTTCGGGCGGGTATTATTGGGCGCGGCTGTGCGCGGCCTATTTTTTGGCACACGGAGGCGCCTCGCAAAGTCTCGCGCCATTCCGAGTCCGCGGACGGTTGGCCAGCCCCACCCCCAAGGCTATAGCCCACCCGCTTTTGTGGCCTTTTTCCGCTGGACGAACTTGGCGCCCGGCCTTCGGGCGGGTATTTTGGGCGCGGCTGGGCCCGCGGTCTATTTTTGGCACACGGAGGCGCCTCGCAAAGTCTCGCGCCATTCCGAGTCCGCGGACGAAGTTGGCCAGCCCACCCCCACGGCGATAGCCCACCAGCTTTCGTGGCCTTTTTCCGCTGGACGAACTTGGCGCCCCGGCCTTCGGGCGGGTATTTTTGGGCGCGGCTGTGCCCGCTGCCTATTTTTGGCACACGGAGGCGCCTCGCAAAGTCTCGCGCCATTCCGAGTCCGGCGGACGGAGTTGGCCAGCCCCACCCCCCAAGGCTATAGCCCACCCGTTTTTGTGGCCTTTTTCCGCTGGACGAACTTGGCGCCCCGGCCTTCGGGTGGGTATTTTTGGGCGCGGCTGTGCCCACGGCCTATTTTTGGCACACGGAGGCGCCTCGCAAAGTCTCGCGCCATTCCGAGTCCGGCGGACGAAGTTGGCCAGCCCCACCCCCCAAGGCTATAGCCCACCCGTTTTTGTGGCCTTTTTCCGCTGGACGAACTTGGCGCTCCGGCCTTCGGGCGGGTATTTTTTGCGCGCTGTGCCCGCGGCCTATTTTTGGCACACGGAGGCGCCTCGAGAAGTCTCGCGCCATTCCGAGTCCTGCGGACGAAGTTGGCCAGCCCCACCCCCGAAGGCTATAGCCCACCCGGTTTTGTGGCCTTTTTCCGCTGGACGAACTTGGCGCCCCGGCCTTCGGGCGGGTATTTTTGGGCGCGGCTGTGCCCGCGGCCTATTTTTGGCACACGGAGGCGCCTCGCAAAGTCTCGCGCCATTCCGAGTCCGGCGGACGGTTGGCCAGCCCCACCCCCAAGGCTATAGCCCACCCGCTTTTGTGGCCTTTTTCCGCTGGACGAACTTGGCGCCCGGCCTTCGGGCGGGTATTTTTGGGCGCGGCTGTGCCTCTATTTTTGGCACACGGAGGCGCCTCCAAAGTCTCGCCATTCCGAGTCCGGGCGGAAGTTGGCCAGCCCCAGCCCCCCCAAGGCTATAGCCCACCCGCTTTTGTGGCCTTTTTCCGCTGGACGAACTTGGCGCCCGGCCTTCGGGCGGGTATTTTTTGCGCGGCTGTGCCCGCGGCCTATTTTTGGCACACGGAGGAGGCGCGCAAAGTCTCGCGCCATTCCGAGTCCGCGGGACGGTTGGCCAGCCCCACCTCCCAAGGCTATAGCCCACCCGCTTTTGTGGCCTTTTTCCGCTGGACGAACTTGGCGCCCGGCCTTCGGGCGGGTATTTTTGGGCGGCTGTGCCCGCGGCCTATTTTTGGCACACGGAGGCGCCTCAGAAAGTCTCGCGCCATTCCGAGTCCGCGGACGGTTGGCCAGCCCCACCCCCAAGGCTATAGCCCACCCGCTTTTGTGGCCTTTTTCCGCTGGACGAACTTGGCGCCCGGCCTTCGGGCGGGTATTTTTGGGCGCGGCTGTGCTCGCGGCCTATTTTTGGCACACGGAGGCGCCGCAAAGTCTCGCGCCATTCCGAAGTCGGGCGGACGGTTGGCCAGCCCCACCCCCAAGGCTATAGCCCACCCGCTTTTTGTGGCCTTTTTCCGCTGGACGAACTTGGCGCCCGGCCTTCGGGCGGGTATATTTGGTAGCGGCTGTGCCAGCGGCCTATTTTTGGCACACGGAGGAGGCTCGCAAAGTCTCGCGCCATTCCGAGTCCGGCGGACGGTTGGCCAGCCCCACCCCCAAGGCTATAGCCCACCCGCTTTTGTGGCCTTTTTCCGCTGGACGAACTTGGCGCCCGGCCTTCGGGCGGGTATTTTGGGCGCGGCTGTGCCCGCGCGGCCTATTTTTGGCACACGGAGGCGCCCGCGCAGTCTCGCGCCATTCCGAGTCCGGCGGACGGTTGGCCAGCCCCACCCCCCAAGGCTATAGCCCATCCGTTTTTGTGGCCTTTTTCCGCTGGACGAACTTGGCGCCCCGGCCTTCGGGCGGTTATTTTTGGGCGCTGCTGTGCCCTAGGCCTACTTTTGGCACACGGAGGGCGCTCGCAAAGTCTCGCGCCATTCCGAGTCCGGCGGACGAAGTTGGCCAGCCCCACCCCCCAAGGCTATAGCCCACCCGTTTTTGTGGCCTTTTTCCGCTGGACGAACTTGGCGCCCCGGCCTTCGGGCGGGTATTTTTGGGCGCGGCTGTGCCCGCGGTCTATTTTTGGCACACGGAGGCGCCTCGCAAAGTCTCGCGCCATTCCGAGTCCGGCGGACGCAGTTGGCCTGCCCCACCCCCAAGGCAGTAGCCCACCCGCTTTTGTGGCCTTTTTCCGCTGGACGAACTTGGCGCCCGGCCTTCGGCGGGTATTTTTGGCGCGGCTGTGCCCAAGGCCTATTTTTTGCACACGGAGGCGCTCGCAAAGTCTCGCGCCATTCCGAGTCCGGCGGACGGTTGGCCAGCCCCACACCCCAAGGCTATAGCCCACCCGCTTTTTGTGGCCTTTTTCCGCTGGACGAACTTGGAGCCCGGCCATCGGGCGGGTATTTTTGGACGCGGCTGTGCCCGCGGTCTAGTTTTGGCACACGGAGGCCTCGCAAAGTCTCGCGCCATTCCGAGTCCGGCGGACGGTTGGCCAGCCCCACCCCCAAGGCTATAGCCCACCCGCTTTTGTGGCCTTTTTCCGCTGGACGAACTTGGCGCCCGGCCTTCGGGCGGGTATTTTGGGCGCGGCTGTGCCCGCGGCCTATTTTTGGCACACGGAGGCCTCGCAAAGTCTCGCGCCATTCCGAGTCCGGCGGACGGTTGGCCAGCCCCACCCCCAAGGCTATAGCCCACCCGTTTTTGTGGCCTTTTTCCGCTGGACGAACTTGGCGCCCCGGCCTTCGGGCGGGTATTTTTGGGCGCGGCTGTGCCCGCGGTCTATTTTTGGCACACGGAGGCGCCTCGCAAAGTCTCGCGCCATTCCGAGTCCGGCGGACAAGGTTGGCCAGCCCCACCCCCCAAGGCTATAGCCCACCCGTTTTTGTGGCCTTTTTCCGCTGGACGAACTTGGCGCCCGGCCTTCGGGCGGGTATTTTGGGCGCGGCTGCTGTGCCGCGGCCTATTTTTGGCACACGGAGGCGCCTCGCAAGTCTCGCGCCATTCCGAGTCCGCGGACGGTTGGCCAGCCCCACCCCCAAGGCTATAGCCCACCCGCTTTTTGTGGCCTTTTTCCGCTGGACGAACTGGCGGCCCGGCCTTCGGGCGGGTATTTTTGGCGCGGCTGTGCCTGTGGCCTATTTTTGGCACACGGAGGCGCTCGCAAAGTCTCGCGCCATTCCGAGTCCGGCGGATTTGGTTGGCCAGCCCCACCCCCAAGGCTATAGCCCACCTGCTTTTGTGGCCTTTTTCCGCTGGACGAACTTGGCGCCCGGCCTTCGGGGGGGTATTTTTGGGCGCGGCTGTGCCTGCGGCCTATTTTTGCACCCGGTGGCGCCTCGCAAAGTCTCGCGCCATTCCGAGTCCGGGCGGACGGTTGGCCAGCCCCACCCCCAAGGCTATAGCCCACCCGCTTTTGTGGCCTTTTTCCGCTGGACGAACTTGGCGCCCCGGCCTTCGGGCGGGTATTTTTGGCGCGGCTGTGCCCGTGCCTATTTTTGGCACATGGAGGTGCCTCGCAAAGTCTCGCGCCATTCCGAGTCCGGCGGACGAAGTTGGCCAGCCCCACCCCCCTAGGCTATAGCCCACCCGTTGTGGTGGCCTTTTTCCGCTGGACGAACTTGGCGCCCGGCCTTCGGGCGGTATTTTTGGGCGCTGCTGTGCCCGCTGGCCTATTTTGGGCACACGGACGCGCCTCACAAAATCTCCCACCATTCCGAGTCCAGCGGAGGAAGTTGGCCAGCCCCATCCCCGAAGGCTATAGCCCACCCGTTTTTGTGGCCTTTTTCCACTGGACGAACTTGGCGCCCCGGCCTTCGGTTCGGTCTGGTATTTTTGGGCGCGGCTGTGGCCGCAGCCTATTTTTGGCACACGGAGGCGCCTCGCAAAGTCTCGCGCCATTCCGAGTCCGGCGGACGAAGTTGGCCAGCCCCACCCCCCAAGGCTATAGCCCACCCGTTTTTGTGGCCTTTTACCGCTGGACGAACTTGGCGCCCGGCCTTCGGGCGGGTATTTTTGGGCGCGTCTTTGCCCGCGGCCTATATTTGGCACACACGGAGGCGCCTCGCAAAAGTCTCTCGCCATTCCGAGTCCGGCGGACGAAGTTGGCCAGCCCCACCCCCCAAGGCTATAGCCCACCCGTTTTTGTGGCCTTTTTCCGCTGGACGAACTTGGCGCCCCGGCCTTCGGGCGGGGCTGTGCCCGAGGCCTATTTTTGGCACACGGAGGCGCCTCGCAAAGTCTCGCGCCATTCCGAGTCCGGCGGACGAAGTTGGCCAGCCCCACCCCCCAAGGCTATAGCCCACCCGTTTTTGTGGCCTTTTTCCGCTGGACGAAATGGCGCCCCCGGCGTCGGGCGGGTATTTTTTGGCGCGGCGGTGCCCGCCGCCAAATTTTAGCACCCGGAGGCCGCAAAGTCTCGCGCCATTCCGAGTCCGGGCGGACGGTTGGCCAGCCCCACCCCAAGGCTATAGCCCACCTGATTTTGTGGCCTTTTTCCGCTGGACGAACTTGGCGCCCCGGCCTTCGGGCGGGTATTTTTGGGCGCGGCTGTGCTCGCGGCCTATTTTTGGCACACGGAGGTGCCTCGCAAAGTCTCGCGCCATTCCGAGTCCGGCGGACGAAGTTGGCCAGCCCCACCCCCCAAGGCTATAGCCCACCCGTTTTTGTGGCCTTTTTCCGCTGGACGAACTTGGCGCCCGGCCTTCGGGCGGGTATTTTTGGGCGCGGCTGTGCCCGCGGCCTATTTTTGGCACACGGAGGTGCCTCGCAAAGTCTCGCGCCATTCCGAGTCCGGCCCAACCCCCAAGGCTATAGCCCCCCCGGTTTTGTGGCCTTTTTCCGCTGGACGAACTTGGCGCCCCGGCCTTCGGGCGGGTAATTTTGGGCGCGGCTGTGCCCGCGGCCTATTTTTGGCACACGGAGGTGCCTCGCAAAGTCTCGCGCCATTCCGAGTCCGGCGGGGGTGGTTGGCCGGCCCCACCCCCCGGGGCTGTGGCCCACCCGTTTGTGTGGCCTTTTTCCGCTGGACGAACTTGGCGCCCAGGCCTTCGGGCGGGTATTTTTGGCCGCGGCTGTGCCCGCGGATTTTTTTTGGCACACGGAGGCGCCTCGCAAAGTCTCGCGCCATTCCGAATCCGGCGGACGAAGTTGGCCAGCCCCACCCCCCAAGGCTATAGCCCACCCGTTTTTGTGGCCTTTTTCCGCTGGACGAACTTGGCGCCCCGGCCTTCGGGCGGGTATTTTTGGGCGCGGCTGTGGCCGCCGCCTATTTTTGGCACACGGAGGCGCTCGCAAAGTCTCGCGCCATTCCGAGTCCGCGGACGGTTGGCCTGCCCCACCCCCCAAGGCCATTGCCCCCCCGTTTTTGGGGGCTTTTTCCGCTGGTCGTACTTGGCGGCCCGGGCCTCGGGCGGGTATTTTTGGGCGCGGCTGTGCCCGCGGCCTATTTTTGGCACACGGAGGCGCCTCGCAAAGTCTCGCGCCATTCCGAGTCCGGCGGACGGTTGGCCAGCCCCACCCCCAAGGCTATAGCCCACCCGCTTTTGTGGCCTTTTTCCGCTGGACGAACTTGGCGCCCGGCCTTCGGGCGGGTATTTTTGGGCGCGGCTGTGCCCGCTGGGCCTATTTTTGGCACACGGAGGCGCCTCGCAAAGTCTCGCGCCATTCCGAGTCCGCGGACGAAGTTGGCCAGCCCCACCCCCAAGGCTATAGCCCACCCGCTTTTGTGGCCTTTTTCCGCTGGACGAACTTGGCGCCCGGCCTTCGGGCGGGTATTTTTGGGCGCGGCTGTGCCCGCGGCCTATTTTTTGGCACACGGAGGCGCTCGCAAAGTCTCGCGCCATTCCGAGTCCCGGGACGAAGTTGGCCAGCCCCACCCCCAAGGCTATAGCCCACCCGCTTTTGTGGCCTTTTTCCGCTGGACGAACTTGGCGCCCGGCCTTTGGGGGTATTTTTGGCGCGGCTGTGCCCGCGGCCTATTTTTGGCACACGGAGGCGCCGCAAAGTCTCGCGCCATTCCGAGTCCGGCGGACGGTTGGCCAGCCCCACCCCCAAGGCTATAGCCCACCCGCTTTTGTGGCCTTTTTCCGCTGGACGAACTTGGCGCCCCGCCTTCGGGCGGGTATTTTTGGCTGCTGCTGTGCCCGCGGCCTATTTTTGGCACACGGAGGCGCCGCAAAGTCTCGCGCCATTCCGAGTCCGGCGGACGGTTGGCCAGCCCCACCCCCCAAGGCTATAGCCCACCCGTTTTTGTGGCCTTTTTCCGCTGGACGAACTTGGCGCCCCGGCCTTCGGGCGGGTATTTTTGGGCGCGGCTGTGCTCGCGGCCTATTTTTGGCACACGGAGGCGCCTCGCAAAGTCTCGCGCCATTCCGAGTCCGGGCGGACGGTTGGCCAGCCCCACCCCCAAGGCTATAGCCCACCCGCTTTTGTGGCCTTTTTCCGCTGGACGAACTTGGCGCCCGGCCTTCGGGCGGGTATTTTTGGGCGCGGCTGTGCCCGTGGCCTATTTTTGGCACACGGAGGCGCTCGCAAAGTCTCGCGCCATTCCGAGTCCGGCGGACGGTTGGCCAGCCCCACCCCCAAGGCTATAGCCCACCCGCTTTTTTGTGGCCTTTTTCCGCTGGACGAACTTGGCGCCCGGGCTTCGGGCGGGTATTTTTGGGCGGCTGTGCCTGCGGCCTATTTTTGGCACACGGAGGCGCCTCGCAAAGTCTCGCGCCATTCCGAGTCCGGCGGACGGTTGGCCAGCCCCACCCCCGAAGGCTATAGCCCACCCGTTTTTGTGGCCTTTTTCCGCTGGACGAACTTGGCGCCCCGGCCTTCGGTCGGGTAATTTTTGGCGCGGCTGTGCCCGCGGCCTATTTTTGGCACACGGAGGCGCCTCGCAAAGTCTCGCAACATTCCGAGTCCGCGGACGGTTGGCCAGCCCCACCCCCAAGGCTATAGCCCACCCGCTTTTGTGGCCTTTTTCCGCTGGACGAACTTGGCGCCCGGCCTTCGGGCGGGTATTTTGGCGCGGCTGTGCCCGCAGCCTATTTTTGGCACACGGAGGCGCCTCGCAAAGTCTCGCGCCATTCCGAGTCCGGCGGACGAAGTTGGCCAGCCCCACCCCCCAAGGCTATAGCCGACCCGTTTTTGTGGCCTTTTTCCGCTGGACGAACTTGGCGCCCCGGCCTTCGGGGCGGTATTTTTGGCCGCGGCTGTGCCCGCGGCCTATTTTTGGCACACGGAGGTGCCTCGCAAAGTCTCGCGCCATTCCGAGTCCGGCGGACGAAGTTGGCCAGCCCCACCCCCCAAGGCTATAGCCCACCCGTTTTTGTGGCCTTTTTCCGCTGGACGAACTTGGCGCCCCGGCCTTCGGGCGGGTATTTTTGGGCGCGGCTGTGCCCGCGGCCTATTTTTGGCACACGGAGGGTCCTCGCAAAGTCTCGCGCCATTCCGAGTCCGGCGGACGGCTGGCCAGCCCCACCCCCAAGGCTATAGCCCACCCGCTTTTGTGGCCTTTTTCCGCTGGACGAACTGGCGCCCGGCCTCGGGCGGGTATTTTTGGCGCGGCTGTGCCCGCGGCCTATTTTTGGAACCCGGAGGCGCCTCGCAAAGTCTCGCGCCATTCCGAGTCAGGCGGACGTTTTTGGCCAGCCCCTCGCCCCAAGGCTATAGCCCTCCCTCTTTTGTGGCCTTTTTCCGCTGGACGAACTTGGCGCCCGGCCTTCGGGCGGGGTTTTTTGGCGCGGCTGTGCCGCGGCCTATTTTTGGCACACGGAGGCGCCTCGCAAAGTCTCGCGCCATTCCGAGTCCGGCGGACGGTTGGCCAGCCCCACCCCCAAGGCTATAGCCCACCCGTTTTTTGTGGCCTTTTTCCGCTGGAGGAACTTGGCGCCCGGCCTTCGTGCGTGTATTTTTGGGCGCGGCTGTGCCCGCGGCCTATTTTTGGCACACGGAGGCGCCTCGCAAAGTCTCGCGCCATTCCGAGTCCGGCGGACGGTTGGCCAGCCCCACCCCCAAGGCTATAGCCCACCCGCTTTTGTGGCCTTTTTCCGCTGGACGAACTTGGCGCCCGGCCTTCGGGCGGGTATTTTTGGCGCGGCTGTGCCCGCGCCTATTTTTGGCACACGGAGGCGCCTCGCAAAGTCTCGCGCCATTCCGAGTCCGCGGACGAAGTTGGCCAGCCCCACCCCCAAGGCTATAGCCCACCCGCTTTTTTGTGGCCTTTTTCCGCTGGACGAACTTGGCGCCCCGGTCTTCGGGCGGGTATTTTTGGGCGCGGCTGTGCCCGCGGGTTATTTTTGGCACACGGAGGCCTCGCAAAGTCTCGCGCCATTCCGAGTCCGGCGGACGGTTGGCCAGCCCCACCCCCAAGGCTATAGCCCACCCGCTTTTTTGTGGCCTTTTTCCGCTGGACGAACTTGGCGCCCCGGTCTTCGGGCGGGTATTTTTGGGCGCGGCTGTGCCCGCGGCCTATTTTTGGCACACGGAGGGCCTCGCAAAGTCTCGCGCCATTCCGAGTCCGGCGGACGGTTGGCCAGCCCCACCCCCAAGGCTATAGCCCACCGCTTTTTGTGGCCTTTTTCCGCTGGACGAACTTGGCGCCCGGCCTTCGGGCGGGTTTTTTTTTGTGGGCGGCTGTGCCCGCTGCCTATTTTTGGCACTCGGAGGAGCTTCTCATAGTCTCGTGCCATTCCGAGTCCGGCGGACGTTGTTTGCCTGCCCCATCCCACAAGGCTATAGCCCACCCGCTTGTGTGGCCTTTTTCCGCTGGACGAACTTGGCGCCCCGGCCTTCGGGCGGGTATTTTTGGGCGCGGCTGTGCCCGCGGCCTATTTTTGGCACACGGAGGCGCCTCGCAAAGTCTCGCGCCATTCCGAGTCCGGCGGACGAAGTTGGCCAGCCCCACCCCCAAGGCTATAGCCCACCCGTTTTTGTGGCCTTTTTCCGCTGGACGAACTTGGCGCCCTGCCTTCGGGCGGGTATTTTGGGCGCGGCTGTGCCCGCGGCCTATTTTTGGCACACGGAGGCGCCTCGCAAAGTCTCGCGCCATTCCGAGTCCCGGCGGACGGTTGGCCAGCCCCACCCCGTAGGCTATAGCCCACCCGTTTATGTGTCCTTTTTCCGCTGGACGAACTTGGCGCCCCGGCCTTCTGGCGGGTATTTTTGGTCGCGGTTGTGCCCCGGGCCTATTTTTGGCACAGGGAGGGGCCTCGCAAAGTTTCGCGCCATTCCGAGTCCGGCGGACGGTTGGCCAGCCCCACCCCCAAGGCTATAGCCCACCCGTTTTTGTGGCCTTTTTCCGCTGGACGAACTTGGCGCCCGGCCTCGGGCGGGTATTTTTTGGCGCGGCTGTGCCCGGCCTATTTTTGGCACACGGAGGAGGCCCTCGCAAAGTCTCGCGCCATTCCGAGTCCGGGCGGACGGTTGGCCAGCCCCACCCCCAAGGCTATAGCCCACCCGCTTTTTGTGGCCTTTTTCCGCTGGACGAACTTGGCGCCCGGCCTTCGGGCGGGTATTTTTGGGTGCGGCTGTGCCCGGCCTATTTTTGGCACACGGAGGCGCTCGCAAAGTCTCGCGCCATTCCGAGTCCGGCGGACGGTTGGCCAGCCCCACCCCCAAGGGCTATAGCCCACCCGTTTTTGTGGCCTTTTTCCGCTGGACGAACTTGGCGCCCGCCTTCGGGCGGGTATTTTGGCGCGCGGCTGTGCCCGCTGCCTATTTTTGGAACAAGGAGTCTCGTCTCAAAGTGTCGCTCCATTACGATTCCGCGTTCTGAAGTTGGCCAGCCCCACCCCCCAAGGATATAGCCCACCCGCTTTTTGTGGCCTTTTTCCGCTGGACGAACTTGGCGCCCGGCCTTCGGGCGGGTATTTTGGGCGCGGCTGTGCCCGCGGCCTATTTTTGGCACACGGAGGCGCCTCGCAAAGTCTCGCGCCATTCCGAGTCCGGGCGGACGGTTGGCCAGCCCCACCCCCAAGGCTATAGCCCACCCGCTTTTGTGGCCTTTTTCCGCTGGACGAACTTGGCGCCCGGCCTTCGGGCGGGTATTTTTTGGGCGGGCTGTGCCCGCGGCCTATTTTTGGCACACGGAGGTGCCTCGCAAAGTCTCGCGCCATTCCGAGTCCGGCGGACGGTTGGCCAGCCCCACCCCCAAGGCTATAGCCCACCCGCTTTTGTGGCCTTTTTCCGCTGGACGAACTTGGCGCCCGGCCTCGGGGGGGTATTTTGGGCGCGGCTGTGCCTGGGCCTATTTTTGGCACACGGAGGCCCCGCAAAGTCTCTCGCCATTCCGAGTCCGGCGGACGAAGTTGGCCAGCCCCACCCCCAAGGCTATAGCCCACCCGTTTTTGTGGCCTTTTTTTCCGCTGGACGAACTTGGCGCCCGCCTTCGGGCGGGTATTTTTGGGCGCGGCTGTGCCCGTGGCCTATTTTTTGGAACACGGAGGACCCTCTCAAATTCTCGCGCCATTCCGAGTCCGGGCGGACGAAGTTGGCCAGCCCCACCCCCCAAGGCTATAGCCCACCCATTTTTGTGGCCTTTTTCCGCTGGACGAACTTGGCGGCCCGGCCTTCGGGGGGGTATTTTTGGGAGCGGCTGTGCCCGAGGCCTATTTTTGGCACACGGAGGCCACACGCAAAGTCTCGCGCGATTCCGAGTCCGGAGGACGGTTGGCCCGCCCCACCCCCAAGGCTATAGCCCACCCGTTTTTGTGGCCTTTTTCCGTTGGACGAACTTGGCGCCCCGGCCTTCGGGCTGGTATTTTTGGGGCGGCTGTGCCCGCGGCCTATTTTTGGCGCACGGAGGCGCTCGCAAAGTCTCGCGCCATTCCGAGTCCGGCGGACGAAGTTGGCCAGCCCCACCCCCCAAGGCTATAGCCCACCCGTTTTTGTGGCCTTTTTCCGCTGGACGAACTTGGCGCCCCGGCCTTCGGGCGGGTATTTTTGGGCGCGGCTGTGCCCACGGCCTATTTTTGGCACACGGAGGCACCTCGCAAAGTCTCGCGCCATTCCGAGTCCGGCGGACGAAGTTGGCCAGCCCCACCCCCCAAGGCTATAGCCCACCCGTTTTTGTGGCCTTTTTCCGCTGGACGAACTTGGCGCCCGGCCTTCGGGTGGGTACTTTTGGGCGCGGCTGTGCCCTCTGCCTATTTTTTGGACACGGAGGCGCCTCGCAAAGTCTCGCGCCATTCCGAGTCCGGCGGACGAAGTTGGCCAGCCCCACCCCCCAAGGCTATAGCCCACCCGTTTTTGTGGCCTTTTTCCGCTGGACGAACTTGGCGCCCCGGCCTTCGGGCGGGTATTTTGGGCGCGGCTGTGCCCGCGGCCTATTTTTTGCACACGGAGGCGCCTCTCAACGTCTCGCGCCTTTACGTGAGCGGAGTAGGTTGTTGGCCAGCCCCACCCCCCAAGGCTATAGCCCACCCATTTTTGTGGCTTTTTTCGGCTGGACGATCTTGGCGCCGGGGCCTTCGGGGGTATTTTTGCGCGGCTGTGCCGCGCGGCCTATTTTTGGCACACGGAGGCGCCTCGCAAAGTCTCGCGCCATTCCGAGTCCCGCGGACGGTTGGCCAGCCCCACCCCCAAGGCTATAGCCCACCCGCTTTTGTGGCCTTTTTCCGCTGGACGAACTTGGCGCCGGCCTTCGGGCGGGTATTTTTGGGCGCGGCTGTGCCCGAGGCCTATTTTTGGCACACGGAGGCGCCTCGCAAAGTCTCTCGCGCCATTCCGAGTCCGGCGGACGGTTGGCCAGCCCCACCCCCAAGGCTATAGCCCACCCGCTTTTGTGGCCTTTTTCCGCTGGACGAACTTGGCGCCCGGCCTCGGGGGGGTATTTTTGGCGCGGCTGTGCCCGCGGCCTATTTTTGGCACACGGAGGCGCCTCGCAAAGTCTCGCGCCATTCCGAGTCCGGCGGACGAAGTTGGCCGGACCCACCCCCAAGGCTATAGCCCACCCGCTTTTTGTGGCCTTTTTCCGCTGGACGAACTTGGCGCCCGGCCTTCGGGCGGGTATTTTTGTGCGCGGCTGTGCCCGCGGCCTATTTTTGGCACACGGAGGCGCCCCGCGAAATCTCGCGCCATTCCGAGTCCGGCGGACGAAGTTGGCCAGCCCCACCCCCCAAGGCTATAGCCCACCCGTTTTTGTGGCCTTTCTCCGCTGGACGAACTAGGCGCGCCGGCCTTCGGGCGGGTATTTTTTGGCGCGGCTCTGTCCGCGCCTATTTTTGGCACTCGGAAGCGCCTTACAAAGTCTCGCGCCATTCCGAGTCCGGCGGACGAAGTTGGCCAGCCCCACCCCCCAAGGCTATAGCCCACCCGTTTTTGTGGCCTTTTTCCGCTGGACGAACTTGGCGCCCCGGCCTTCGGGCGGGTATTTTTGGGCGCGGCTGTGCCCGCAGCCTATTTTTTGCACACGGAGGCGCCTCGCAAAGTCTCGCGCCATTCCGAGTCCGGCGGACGAAGTTGGCCAGCCCCACCCCCCAAGGCTATAGCCCACCCGTTTTTGTGGCCTTTTTCCGCTGGACGAACTTGGCGACCCGGCCTTCGGGCGGGTATTTTTGGGCGCGGCTGTGCCCGCGGCGTTTTTTGGCACACGGAGGTGCCTTGCAAAGTCTCGCGCCATTCCGAGTCCGGCGGACGAAGTTGGCCAGCCCCACCCCCCAAGGCTATAGCCCACCCGTTTTTGTGGCCTTTTTCCGCTGGACGAACTTGGCGCCCCGGCCTTCGGGCGGGTATTTTTGGGCGCGGCTGTGCCCGCGGCCTATTTTTGGCACACGGAGGCGCCTCGCAAAGTCTCGCGCCATTCCGAGTCCGGCGGACGAAGTTGGCCAGCCCCACCCCCCAAGGCTGTAGCCCACCCGTTTTTGTGGCCTTTTTCCGCTGGACGAACTTGGCGCCCCGGGCTTCGGGCGGGTATTTTTGGGCGCGGCTGTGCCCGCGGCCAAATTTTTGGCACACGGAGGCGCCTCGCAAAGGATCGCGCCATTCCGAGTCCGGCGGACGAAGTTGGCCAGCCCCACCCCCCAAGGCTATAGCCCACCCGTTTTTGTGGCCTTTTTCCGCTGGACGAACTTGGCGCCCCGGCCTTCGGGCGGGTATTTTTGGGCGCGGCTGTGCCCGCGGCCTATTTTGGCACACGGAGGGCCTCGCAAAGTCTCGCGCCATTCCGAGTCCGGGCGGACGGTTGGCCAGCCCCACCCCCAAGGCTATAGCCCACCCGCTTTTGTGGCCTTTTTCCGCTGGACGAACTTGGCGCCCGGCCTTCGGGCGGGTATTTTTGGCGCGGCTGTGCCCGCTGCCCTATTTTTGGCACACGGAGGCGCCTCGCAAAGTCTCGCGCCATTCCGAGTCCGGCGGACGGTTGGCCAGCCCCACCCCCAAGGCTATAGCCCACCCGCTTTTGTGGCCTTTTTCCGCTGGACGAACTTGGCGCCCGGCCTTCGGGCGGGTATTTTTGGGCGCGGCTGTGCCCGCGGCCTATTTTTGGCACACGGAGGCGCCGCAAAGTCTCGCGCCATTCCGAGTCCGGCGGACGGTTGGCCAGCCCCACCCCCAAGGCTATAGCCCACCCGCTTTTGTGGCCTTTTTCCGCTGGACGAACTTGGCGCCCGGCCTTCGGGTGGGTATTTTTGGGCGCGGCTGTGCCCGCGCCTATATTTTTGGCACACGGAGGCGCTCGCAAAGTCTCGCGCCATTCCGAGTCCGCGGACGGTTGGCCAGCCCCACCCCCAAGGCTATAGCCCACCCCGCTTTTTGTGGCCTTTTTCCGCTGACGAACTTGGCGCCCGGCCTTCGGGCGGGTATTTTTGGGCGCGGCTGTGCCCGCAGCCTATTTTTGGCACACGGGAGGCCTCGCAAAGTCTCGCGCCATTCCGAGTCCGGGCGGACGGTTGGCCAGCCCCACCCCCAAGGCTATAGCCCACCCGCTTTTGTGGCCTTTTTCCGCTGGACGAACTTGGCGCCCGGCCTCGGGCGGGTATTTTGGGCGCGGCTGTGCCCGCGGCCTATTTTTGGCACACACGGAGGCGCCTCGCAAAGTCTCGCGCCATTCCGAGTCCGCGGACGGTTGGCCAGCCCCACCCCCAAGGCTATAGCCCACCCGTTTTTGTGGCCTTTTCCGCTGGACGAACTTGGCGCCCGGCCTTCGGGCGGGTATTTTTGGCGCGGCTGTGCCTGCGCCTATTTTTGGCACACGGAGGCGCTCGCAAAGTCTCGCGCCATTCCGAGTCCGGGCGGATTGGTTGGCCAGCCCCACCCCCAAGGCTATAGCCCACCCGCTTTTGTGGCCTTTTTCCGCTGGACGAACTTGGCGCCCGGCCTTCGGGCGGGTATTTTTGGCGCGGCTGTGCCCAGCCTATTTTTGGCACACGGAGGCGCTCGCAAAGTCTCGCGCCATTCCGAGTCCGGCGGACGGTTGGCCAGCCCCACCCCCAAGGCTATAGCCCACCCGTTTTTGTGGACTTTTTCCGCTGGACGAACTTGGCGCCCCGCCTTCGGGCGGGTATTTTTTGGCGCGGCTGTGCACGCGGCCTATTTTTGGCACACGGAGGCGCTCGCAAAGTCTCGCGCCATTCCGAGTCCGGCGGACGGTTGGCCAGCCCCACCCCCAAGGCTATAGCCCACCCGCTTTTGTGGCCTTTTTCCGCTGGACGAACTTGGCGCCCGGCCTTCGGGCGGTATTTTTGGGCGCGGCTGTGCCGCGGCCTATTTTTGGCACACGGTGGGGCCTCGCAAAGTCTCGCGCCATTCCGAGTCCGCGGACGGTTGGCCAGCCCCACCCCCAAGGCTATAGCCCACCCGCTTTTGTGGCCTTTTTCCGCTGGACGAACTTGGCGCCCGGCCTTCGGGCGGGTATTTTTGGCGCGGCTGTGCCCGCGCCTATTTTTGGCACACGGAGGCGCTCGCAAAGTCTCGCGCCATTCCGAGTCCCGGCGGAAGTTGGCCAGCCCCACCCCCAAGGCTATAGCCCACCCGCTTTTTGTGGCCTTTTTCCGCTGGACGAACTTGGCGCCCGGCCTTCGGGCGGGTATTTTTGGCGCGGCTGTGCCCGCGGCCTATTTTTTTTGGCACACGGAGGTGCCTCGCAAAGTCTCGCGCCATTCCGAGTCCGGCGGACGGTTGGCCAGCCCCACCCCCAAGGCAAAAGCCCACCCGTTTTTGTGGCCTTTTTCCGCTGGACGAACTTGGCGCCCGGCCTTCGGGCGGGTATTTTTGGCGCGGCTGTGCCCGCGCCTATTTTTGGCACACGGAGGCGCTCGCAAAGTCTCGCGCCATTCCGAGTCCGCGGACGGTTGGCCAGCCCCACCCCCAAGTATATAGCCCACCATTTTTGTGGCCTTTTTCCGCTGGACGAACTTGGCGCCCCGGCCTTCGGGCGGGTATTTTTGGGGGCGGCCGTGCCCGCGGCCTATTTTTTGCACACGGATGCGCCTCTCAAAGTCTCGCGCCATTCCAAGTCCGAGGGACGAAGTTGGCCAGCCCCACCCCCAAGGCTATAGCCCACGCGGGTTTGGGGCCTTTTTCCGCTGGGGGTACTTGGCGCCCGGCCTTCGGGCGGGTATTTTTGGGCGCGGCTGTGCCCTGCGTCTATTTTTGACACACGGAGGCGCCGCAAAGTCTCGCGCTATCTGGTCCGCGGACGAAGTTGGCCAGCCCCACCCCAAGGCTATAGCCCACCCGCTTTTGTGGCCTTTACCGCTGGATTTAATTTACGCCCCGGGCCTTCGGCGAGACACATTTTGGTATGGCTGTGCCCGCGTCTATTTTTGGCACACGGAGGCGCCTCGCAGTCTCAAGTGGCCATTCCGAGTCCGGCGGACGGTTGGCCTGCCTCACTTCTAAGGCAATAGCCCACCCATTTGCGGGCTTCCTTACCGCTGACGACCTTATGCCCGCCTCGGGCGGATATTTTGCCGCGGCTGTGCCCAAGGGTCTATTTTTGGCACACGGAGGCGCCTCGCAAACTCTCGCGCCATTCCGAGTCCGCGGACGGCTGGCCAGCCCCACTTCAAGGCTATAGCCCACCCGTTTGTGGCCTTTTTCCGCTGGACGACCTCCGCGCCCGGCCTCGGCGGGTATTTTTGGGCGCGGCTGTGCCCGCTGCCTATTTTTGGCACACGGAGGCGCCCGCAGTCTCGCCGCCTATCCGAGTCCGCGGACGGTTGGCCAGCCCCACCTCTAAGGCTATAGCCCACCTGCTTTTGTGGCCTTTTTCCGCTGGATCTAACTTGGCGCCCGGCCTTCGGGCGTATTTTTTGGCGCTGCTGTGCCTGTGGCCTATTTTTTTGCACACGGAGGTGCCTCGCAAAGTCTCGCGCCATTCCGAGTCCGGCGGACGGTTGGCCAGCCCCACCCCCAAGGCTATAGCCCACCCGCTTTTGTGGCCTTTTTCCGCTGGACAAACTTGGCGCCCGGTCTTCTGGCGGGTATTTTTGGGCGCCACAGTTCGCAGTCTATTTTTACCACACCGAGGCGCCGCAAAGTCTCGCGCCATTCCGAGTCCGGCGGGATAGTTGGCCAGCCCCACTCCCAAGGCTATAGCCCACCCGCTTTTGTGCCTTTTTCCGCTGGACGATCTTGGCGCCCGGCCTTCGGGCGGGTATTTTTGCGCGGCTGTGCCCAGGCCTATTTTTGGCACACGGAGGCGCCCGCAAAGTCTCGCTGGCCATTCCGAGTCCGCGGATTTGTGTTGGCCAGCCCCAACCCCCAAGGCTATAGCCCACCCGCTTTTGTGGCCTTTTTCCGTGGACGAACTTGGCGCCCAGCCTTCGGGCGGTATTTTTGGCGCTGCAGTGCTCATGCATATTTTTGGCACACGGAGGGAGCCTCGCAAAGTCTCGCGCCATTCCGAGTCCGGGCGGACGGTTGGCCAGCCCCACCCCCAAGGCTATAGCCCACCCGTTTTGTGGCCTTTTTCCGCTGGACGAACCTGGCGCCGGCCTTGGCAGGTATTTTTGGGCACGGCTGTGCCCACGGCCTATTTTTGGCACACGGAGTCGCCTCAAAGTCTCGCGCCATTCCGGAGTCCGCGGACGGTTGGCCAGCCCCCACCCTAAGGCTATAGCCCACCCGTTTTTGTGGCCTTTTTCCGCTGGACGAACTTGGCGCCCGGCCTCGGGCAGGTATTTTGGGCACGGCTGTGCCCACGGCCTATTTTTGGCACACGGAGGCGCCTCGCAAAGTCTCGCGCCATTCCGAGTCCGGCGGACGAAGTTGGCCAGCCCCACCCCCCAAGGCTATAGCCCACCCGTTTTTGTGGCGTTTTACCGGTAGACGAACTTGGCGCCCCGGCCTTCGGGCGGGTCTTTTTGGGCACGGCTGTGCCCACGGCCTATTTTTGGCACACGGAGGCGCCTCGCAAAGTCTCGCGCCATTCCGAGTCCGGCGGACGAAGTTGGCCAGCCCCACCCCCCAAGGCTATAGCCCACCCGTTTTTGTGGCCTTTTTCCGCAGGACGAACTTGGCACCCGGCCTTCGGGCGGGTCTTTTTGGGCACGGCTGTGGCCGCGGCCTATTTTTGGTACACGGAGGCGCCTCGCAAAGTCTCGCGCCATTCCGAGTCCAGCGGACGGTTGGCCAGCCCCACCCCCAAGGCTATAGCCCACCGTTTTTGTGGCCTTTTTCCGCTGGACGAGTCTCGCGCCCGGCCTTCGGGGTATTTTTGGCACCACCCGTTTTTGTGCTTTCGGCCTATTTTTGGCGCACGGAGGCACCTCGGAAAGTCTCGCCTCGCCATCTCCCATTCCGAGCGGACGAACGAAGTTGGCCAGCCCCACCCCAAGGCTATAGCCCACCAGTTTTTTGTGGCCTTTTTCCGCTGGACGAACTTGGCGCCCGGACTTCGGGCTGGTATTTTTGTCGCGGCTGTGCCTGCGGGCTCATTTTTGGCACACGGAGGCGCCTCACAAAGTCTCGCGCCATTCCGAGTCCGGCGGAGTTGGCCAGCCCCAACCCCAAGGCTATAGCCCACCCGTTTTGTGGCCTTTTTCCGCTGGACGAACTTGGCGCCCGGCCTTCGGCGGGTATTTTTGGCGCGGCTGTGTCCGCGGCCTATTTTTGGCACACGGAGGCGCCTCGTAAAGTCTCGCGCCATTCCCGAGTCCGGGCGGACGGTTGGCCTGCCCCACCCCAAGGCTATAGCCCACCCATTTTTGTGGCCTTTTCCGCTGACGACTTGGCGCCCGGCCTTCGGGCGGGTATTTTGGGGAAGCTGTGCCCTCATGGGACTATTTTTGGCACACGGAGGAGCTTCGTAAAGTTTCGTGCCATTCCGAGTCCGGCGGACGAAGTTGGCCAGCCCCACCCGCCAAGGCTATAGCCCACCCGTTTTTGTGGCCTTTTTCCGCTGGACGAACTTGGCGCCCCGGCCTTCGGGTGGGTATTTTTGGGCGCGGCTGTGCCCGCGGCCTATTTTTGGCACACGGAGTTGCCTCGCAAAGTCTCGCGCTATTCCGAGTCCGGCGGATGAAGTTGGCCAGCCCCACCCCCCAAGGCTATAGCCCACCCGTTTTTGTGGCCTTTTACCGCTAGGCGAACTTGGCGCCCCGGCCTTCGGGCGGGTATTTTTGGGCGCGGCTGTGCCCACAGCCTATTTTTGGCACACGGAGGCGCCTCGCAAAGTCTCGCGCCATTCCGAGTCCGGCGGACGAAGTTGGCCAGCCCCACCCCCCAAGGCTATAGCCCACCCGTTTTTGTGGCCTTTTTCCGCTGGACGAATTGGGCGCCCCGGGCTTCGGGCGGGTATTTTTGTCGCGGCTGTGCCCGTGGCCTATTTTTGGCACACGGAGGCGCCTCACAAAGTCTCGTGCCATTCCGAGTCCGGCGGACGAAGTTGGCCAGCCCCACCCCCCAAGGCTATAGCCCACCCGTTTTTGTGGCCTTTTTCCGCTGGACGAACTTGGCGCCCCGGCCTTCGGGCGGGTATTTTTGGGCGCGGCTGTGCCCGCGGCCTATTTTTGGCACACGGAGGCGCCTCGTAAAGTTTCGTGCCAGTCCGAGTCCGGCGGACGAAGTTGGCCAGCCCCACCCGCCAAGGCTATAGCCCACCCGTTTTTGTGGCCTTTTTCCGCTGGACGAACTTGGCGCCCCGGCCTTCGGGCGGGTATTTTTGTCGCGGCTGTGCCCGCGGCCTATTTTTGGCACACGGAGTCGCCTCGCAAAGTCTCGCGCCATTCCGAGTCCGGTAGACGAAGTTGGCCAGCCCCACCCCCCAAGGCTATAGCCCACCCGTTTTGTGGCCTTTTTCCGCTGGGCGAACGTGGCGCCCCGGGCGTCGGGCGGGTATTTTTGGGCGCGGCTGTGCCCGCGGCCTATTTTTGGCACACGGAGGCGCCTCGCAAAGTCTCGCGCCATTCCGAGTCCGGCGGACGAAGTTGGCCGGCCCCACCCCCCAAGGCTATAGCCCACCCGTTTTTGAAGCCTTTTTCCGCTGGGCGAACTTGGCGCCCCGGCCTTAGGGCGGGTATTTTTGGGCGTGGCTGTGCCCGCGGCCTATTTTTGGCACACGGAGGCGCCTCGTAAAGTTTCGTGCCATTCCGAGTCCGGCGGACGAAGTTGGCCAGCCCCACCCCCCAAGGCTATAGCCCACCCGTGTTTGTGGCCTTTTACCGCTGGGCGAACTTGGCGCCCCGGCCTTCGGGCGGGTATTTTTGTCGCGGCTGTGCCCGTGGCCTATTTTTGGCACACGGAGGCGCCTCACAAAGTCTCGCGCCATTCCGAGTCCGGCGGACGAAGTTGGCCAGCCCCAACCCCAAGGCTATATAGCCCACCCGTTTTTGTGGCCTTTTTCCGCTGGACGAACTTGGCGCCCCGGCCTTCGGGCAGGTATTTTTGGGCGCGGCTGTGTCCGCGGCCTATTTTTGGCACACGGAGGCGCCTCGTAAAGTCTCGCGCCATTCCGAGTCCGGCGGACGAAGTTGGCCAGCCCCACCCCCCAAGGCTAGAGCCCACCCGTTTTTGTGGCCTTTTACCGCTGGAAGAACTTGGCGCCCCGGCCTTCGGGCGGGTATTTTTGGGCGCGGCTGTGCCCGCGGCCTATTTTTGGCACATGGAGGCGTCTTGCAAAGTGTCGCGCCATTCCGAGTCCGGCGGACGAAATTGGCCAACCCCACCCCCCAAGGCCATAGCCCACCCGTTTTTGTGGCCTTTTTCCGCTGGACGAACTTGGCGCCCCGGCCTTCGGGCGGGTATTTTTGGGCGCGGCTGTGCCCGTGGCCTATTTTTGGCACACGGAGGCGCCTCGTAAAGTTTCGTGCCAGTCCGAGTCCGGCGGACGAAGTTGGCCAGCCCCACCCGCCAAGGCTATAGCCCACCCGTTTTTGTGGCCTTTTTCCGCTGGACGAACTTGGCGCCCCGGCCTTCGGCCGGGTATTTTTGGGCGCGGCTGTGCCTGCGGCCTATTTTTGGCACACAGAGGCGCCTCACAAAGTCTCACGCCATTCCGAGTCCAGCGGACGAAGTTGGCCAGCCCCACCCCCCAAGGCTATAGCCCACCCATTTTTGTGGCCTTTTGCCGCTGGACGAACTTGGCGCCCCGGCCTTCGGGCGGGTATTTTTGGGCAAGGCTGTGACTGCGGCCTATTTTTGGTACACGGAGGTGCCTCGAAAAGTCTCGCGCCATTCCGAGTCCGGCGGACGAAGTTGGCCAGCCCCACCCCCCAAGGCTATAGCCCACCCGTTTTGTGGCCTTTTTCCGCTGGACGAACTTGGCGCCCCGGCCTTCGGGCGGGTATTTTTGGGCGCGGCTGTGCCCGCAGCCTATTTTTGGCACACGGAGGCGCCTCGCAAAGTCTCGCGCCATTCCGAGTCCGGCGGACGAAGTTGGCCAGCCCCACCCGCCAAGGCTATAGCCCACCCGTTTTTGAAGCCTTTTTCCGCTGGGCGAACTTGGCGCCCCTGCCTTAGGGCGGGTATTTTTGGGCGTGGCTGTGTCCGCGGCCTATTTTTGGCACACGGAGGCGCCTCGTAAAGTTTCGTGCCATTCCGAGTCCGGCGGACGAAGTTGGCCAGCCCCACCCCCCAAGGCTATAGCCCACCCGTTTTTGTGGCCTTTTACCGCTGGGCGAACTTGGCGCCCCGGCCTTCGGGCGGGTATTTTTGGGCGCGGCTGTTCCCACAGCCTATTTTTGGCACACGGAGGCGCCTCGCAAAGTCTCGCGCCATTCCGAGTCCGGCGGACGAAGTTGGCCAGCCCCACCCGCCAAGGCTATAGCCCACCCGTTTTTGTGGCCTTTTTCCGCTGGACGAACTTGGCGCCCCGGCCTTCGGGCGGGTATTTTTGTCGCGGCTGTGCCCGTGGCCTATTTTTGGCACACGGAGGCGCCTCACAAAGTCTCGCGCCATTCCGAGTCCGGCGGACGAAGTTGGCCAGCCCCAACCCCAAGGCTATATAGCCCACCCGTTTTTGTGGCCTTTTTCCGCTGGACGAACTTGGCGCCCCGGCCTTCGGGCAGGTATTTTTGGGCGCGGCTGTGTCCGCGGCGTATTTTTGGCACACGGAGGCGCCTCGTAAAGTCTCGCGCCATTCCGAGTCCGGCGGACGAAGTTGGCCAGCCCCACCCCCCAAGGCTATAGGCCACCCGTTTTTGTGGCCTTTTACCGCTGGAAGAACTTGGCGCCCCGGCCTTCGGGCGGGTATTTTTGGGCGCGGCTGTGCCCGCGGCCTATTTTTGGCACATGGAGGCGTCTTGCAAAGTGTCGCGCCATTCCGAGTCCGGCGGACGAAATTGGCCAACCCCACCCCCCAAGGCCATAGCCCACCCGTTTTTGTGGCCTTTTTCCGCTGGACGAACTTGGCGCCCCGGCCTTCGGGCGGGTATTTTTGGGGGCGGCCGTGCCCTGGCCTATTTTTTTGGCACACGGAGGCGCCTCGCAAAGTCTCGCGCCATTCCGAGTCCGGCGGGACGAGGTGGCCAGCCCCACCCCCACAGCTAAAGCCCACCCGTTTTTGTGGCCTTTTTCCGCTGGACGAACTTGGCGCCCCGGCCTTCAGGCCGGTATTTTTGGGCGCGGCCGTGCCCGCAGCCTATTTTTGGCACCCGGAGGCGCCTCGCAAAGTCTCGTACCATTCTTAGTCCGGCGGACAAAGTTGGCCCGCCCCACCCCCGTAGGCTATAGCCCACCCGTTTTTGTGGCCTTTTTCCGCTGGACGAACTTGGCGCCCCGGCCTTCGGCCGGGTATTTTTGGGCGCGGCTGTGCCTGCGGCCTATTTTTGGCACACAGAGGCGCCTCACAAAGTCTCACGCCATTCCGAGTCCAGCGGACGAAGTTGGCCAGCCCCACCCCCCAAGGCTATAGCCCACCCATTTTTGTGGCCTTTTGCCGCTGGACGAACTTGGCGCCCCGGCCTTCGGGCGGGTATTTTTGGTCAAGGCTGTGACTGCGGCCTATTTTTGGTACACGGAGGTGCCTCGCAAAGTCTCGCGCCAATCCGAGTCCGGCGGACGAAGTTGGCCAGCCCCACCCCCCAAGGCTATAGCCCACCCGTTTTGTGGCCTTTTTCCGCTGGACGAACTTGGCGCCCCGGCCTTCGGGCGGGTATTTTTGGGCGCGGCTGTGCCCGCAGCCTATTTTTGGCACACGGAGGCGCCTCGCAAAGTCTCGCGCCATTCCGAGTCCGGCGGACGAAGTTGGCCAGCCCCACCCGCCAAGGCTATAGCCCACCCGTTTTTGAAGCCTTTTTCCGCTGGGCGAACTTGGCGCCCCTGCCTTAGGGCGGGTATTTTTGGGCGTGGCTGTGTCCGCGGCCTATTTTTGGCACACGGAGGCGCCTCGTAAAGTTTCGTGCCATTCCGAGTCCGGCGGACGAAGTTGGCCAGCCCCACCCCCCAAGGCTATAGCCCACCCGTTTTTGTGGCCATTTACCGCAGGACGAACTTGGCGCCCCGGCCTTCGGGCGGGTATTTTTGGGCGCGGCTGTTCCCAGAGACTATATTTGGCTCACGGAGGTGCCTCGCAAAGTCTCGCGCCATTCCGAGTCCGGGGGACGAAGTTGGCCAGCCCCACCCCCCAAGGCTATAGCCCACCCGTTTTTGTGGCCTTTTACCGCTGGACGAACTTGGCGCCCCGGCCTTCGGGCGGGTATTTTTGTCGCGGCTGTGCCTGTGGCCTATTTTTGGCACACGGAGGCGCCTCACAAAGTCTCGCGCCATTCCGAGTCCGGCGGACGAAGTTGGCCAGCCCCAACCCCAAGGCTATATAGCCCACCCGTTTTTGTGGCCTTTTTCCGCTGGACGAACTTGGCGCCCCGGCCTTCGGGCAGGTATTTTTGGGCGCGGCTGTGTCCGCGGCGTATTTTTGGCACACGGAGGCGCCTCGTAAAGTCTCGCGCCATACCGAGTCCGGCGGACGAAGTTGGCCAGCCCCACCCCCCAAGGCTATAGGCCACCCGTTTTTGTGGCCTTTTACCGCTGGAAGAACTTGGCGCCCGGCCTTCGGGCGGGTATTTTTGGGCGCGGCTGTGCCCGCTGACCTATTTTTGGCACATGGGGCGTCTTGCAAAGTGTCGCGCCATTCCGAGTCAGGCGGACGTATTTGGCCAACCCCCCCCCCCAAGGCCATTGCCCACCCGTTTTTTTGGCCTTTTTCCGCTGTACGAACTTGGCTCCCAGGCCTTCGGGAGGGTATTTTTGGCGCGGCTGTGCCTTGGCCTATTTTTGGCACACGGAGGCGCCTCGTAAAGTTTCGTGCCAGTCTGAGTCCGGCGGACGAAGTTGGCCAGCCCCACCCGCCAAGGCTATAGCCCACCCGTTTTTGTGGCCTTTTTCCGCTGGACGAACTTGGCGCCCCGGCCTTCGGGCGGGTATATTTGTCGCGGCTGTGCCCGCGGCCTATTTTTGGCACACGGAATCGCCTCGCAAAGTCTCGCGCCATTCCGAGTCCGGCGGACGAAGTTGGCCAGCCCCACCCCCCAAGGCTATAGCCCACCCGTTTTGTGGCCTTTTTCCGCTGGACTAACTTGGGGCCCGGGCCTTCGGGCGGGTATATTGGTCGCGGCTGTGCCCGCGGCCTATTTTTGGCACACGGAGGCGCCTCGCAAAGTCTTGCGCCATTCCGAGTCCGGCGGACAAAGTTGGCCAGCCTCACCCCCCAAGGCTATAGCCCACCCGTTTTGTGGCCTTTTTCCGCTGGACGAACTTGGCGCCCCGGCCTTCGGGCGGGTATTTTTGGGCGCGGCTGTGCCCGCGGCCTATTTGTGGCACACGGAGGCGCCTCGCAAAGTCTCGCGCCATTCCGAGTCCGGCGGACGAAGTTGGCCAGCCCCACCCCCCAAGGCTATAGCCCACCCGTTTTTGTGGCCTTTTACCGCTGGACGAACTTGGCGTCCCGGCCTTCGGGCGGGTATTTTTGGACGAGGCTGTGCCCGTGGCCTATTTTTGGCACACGGAGGCGCCTCGTAAAGTCTCGCGCCATTCCGAGTCCGGCGGACGTAGTTGGCCAGCCCCACCCCCCAAGGCTATAGCCGACCCGTTTTTGTGGCCTTTTTCCGCTGGACGAACTTGGCGCCCCGGCCTTCGGGCGGGTATTTTTGGGTGCGGCTGTGCCCGCGGCCTATTTTTGGCACACGGAGGCGCCTCGCAAAGTCTCGCGCCATTCCGAGTCCGGCGGACGAAGTTGGCCAGCCCCACCACCCAAAGCTAAAGCCCACCCGTTTTTGTGGCCTTTTTCCGCTGGACGAACTTGGCGCCCCGGCCTTCGGGCCGGTATTTTTGGGCGCGGCCGTGCCCGCAGCCTATTTTTGGCACACGGAGGCGCCTCGCAAAGTCTCGTACCATTCTGAGTCCGGCGGACGAAGTTGGCCCGCCCCACCCCCGTAGGCTATAGCCCACCCGTTTTTGTGGCCTTTTTCCGCTGGACGAACTTGGCGCCCCGGCCTTCGGCTGGGTATTTTTGGGCGCGGCTGTGCCTGCGGCCTATTTTTGGCACACAGAGGCGCCTCACAAAGTCTCACGCCATTCCGAGTCCAGCGGACGAAGTTGGCCAGCCCCACCCCCCAAGGCTATAGCCCACCCATTTTTGTGGCCTTTTGCCGCTGGACGAACTTGGCGCCCCGGCCTTCGGGCGGGTATTTTTGGGCAAGGCTGTGACTGCGGCCTAATTTTGGTACACGGAGGCGCCTCGCAAAGTCTCGCGCCATTCCGAGTCCGGCGGACGAAGTTGGCCAGCCCCACCCCCCAAGGCTAAAGCCCACCCGGTTTTGTGGCCTTTTTCCGCTGGACGAACTTGGCGCCCCGGCCTTCAGGCAGGTATTTTGGGTGCGGCTGTGCCCGCGGCCTATTTTTGGCACGCGGCGGAGCCTCGCAAAGTCTCGTGCCATTCCGAATCCGGCGGCCGAAGTTGGCCAGCCCCACCCCCCAAGGCTATATCCCACCCGTTTTTGTGGACTTTTTCCGCCGGACGCACTCGGCGACCCGGACTTCGGGCGGGTATTTTTGGGCACGGATGTGCCCGCGGCCTATTTTTGGCACACGGAGGTGCCTCGCAAAGTCTCGCGCCATTCCGAGTCCGGCGGACGAAGTTGGCCAGCCCCACCCGCCAAGGCTATAGCCCACCCGTTTTTGTGGCCTTTTGCCGCTGGACGAACTTGGCGCCCCGGCCTTCGGGCGGGTATTTTTAGGCGCGGCTGTGCCCGCGCCCTATTTCTGGCACACGGAGGTGCCTCGCAAAGTCTCGCGCCATTCCGAGTCCGGCGGACGAAGTTGGCCAGCCCCACCCCCCAAGGCTATAGCCCACCCGTTTTTGTGGCCTTTTACCGCTCGACGAACTTGGCGCCCCGGCCTTCGGGCGGGTATTTTTGGGCAAGGCTGTGACTGCGGCCTATTTTTGGTACACGGAGGTGCCTCGCAAAGTCTCGCGCCATTCCGAGTCCGGCGGACGAAGTTGGCCAGCCCCACCCCCCAAGGCTAAAGCCCACCCGTTTTTGTGGCCTTTTTCCGCAGGACGAACTTGGCGCCCCGGCCTTCGGGCGTGTATTTTTGGGCGCGGCCGTGCCCGCAGCCTATTTTTGGCACACGGAGGCGCCCCGGAAAGTCTCGTACCATTCTGAGTCCGGCGGACGAAGTTGGCCCGCCCCACCCCCGTAGGCTATAGCCCACCCGTTTTTGTGGCCTTTTTCCGCTGGACGAACTTGGCGCCCCGGCCTTCGGCCGGGTATTTTTGGGCGCGGCTGTGCCTGCGGCCTATTTTTGGCACACAGAGGCGCCTCACAAAGTCTCACGCCATTCCGAGTCCAGCGGACGAAGTCGGCCAGCCCCACCCCCCAAGGCTATAGCCCACCCATTTTTGTGGCATTTTACCGCTGGACGAAATTGGCGCCCCGGCCTTCGGGCGGGTATTTTTGGGCAAGGCTGTGACTGCGGCCTATTTTTGGTACACGGAGGTGCCTCGCAAAGTCTCGCGCCATTCCGAGTCCGGCGGACGAAGTTGGGCAGCCCCACCCCCATAGGCTATAGCCCACCCGTTTTTGTGGCCTTGTTCCGCTGGACGAACTTGGCGCCCCGGCCTTCGGGCGGGTATTTTTGGGCGCGGCTGTGCCCACGGCCTAATTTTGGTACACGGAGGCGCCTCGCAAAGTCTCGCGCCATTCCGAGTCCGGCGGACGAAGTTGGCCAGCCCCACCCCCCAAGGCTAAAGCCCACCCGGTTTTGTGGCCTTTTTCCGCTGGACGAACTTGGCGCCCCGGCCTTCAGGCAGGTATTTTGGGTGCGGCTGTGCCCGCGGTCTATTTTTGGCACACGGCGGAGCCTCGCAAAGTCTCGTGCCATTCCGAATCCGGCGGCCGAAGTTGGCCAGCCCCACCCCCCAAGGCTATATCCCACCCGTTTTTGTGGCCTTTTTCCGCTGGACGAACTTGGCGACCCGGCCTTCGGGCGGGTATTTTTGGGCACGGATGTGCCCGCGGCCTATTTTTGGCACACGGAGGTGCCTCGCAAAGTCTCGCGCCATTCCGAGTCCGGCGGACGAAGTTGGCCAGCCCCACCCCCCAAGGCTATAGCCCACCCGTTTTTGTGGCCTTTTACCGCTCGACGAACTTGGCGCCCCGGCCTTCGGCCGGGTATTTTTGGGCGCGGCTGTGACTGCGGCCTAATTTTGGTACACGGAGGCGCCTCGCAAAGTCTCGCGCCATTCCGAGTCCGGCGGACGAAGTTGGCCAGCCCCACCCCCCAAGGCTAAAGCCCACCCGTTTTTGTGGCCTTTTTCCGCTGGACGAACTTGGCGCCCCGGCCTTCAGGCAGGTATTTTGGGTGCGGCTGTGCCCGCGGCCTATTTTTGGCACGCGGCGGAGCCTCGCAAAGTCTCGTGCCATTCCGAATCCGGCGGCCGAAGTTGGCCAGCCCCACCCCCCAAGGCTATATCCCACCCGTTTTTGTGGCCTTTTTCCGCTGGACGAACTTGGCGACCCGGACTTCGGGCGGGTATTTTTGGGCACGGATGTGCCCGCGGCCTATTTTTGGCACACGGAGGTGCCTCGCAAAGTCTCGCGCCATTCCGAGTCCGGCGGACGAAGTTGGCCAGCCCCACCCGCCAAGGCTATAGCCCACCCGTTTTTGTGGCCTTTTGCCGCTGGACGAACTTGGCGCCCCGGCCTTCGGGCGGGTATTTTTAGGCGCGGCTGTGCCCGCGCCCTATTTTTGGCACACGGAGGTGCCTCGCAAAGTCTCGCGCCATTCCGAGTCCGGCGGACGAAGTTGGCCAGCCCCACCCCCCAAGGCTATAGCCCACCCGTTTTTGTGGCCTTTTACCGCTCGACGAACTTGGCGCCCCGGCCTTCGGGCGGGTATTTTTGGGCAAGGCTGTGACTGCGGCCTATTTTTGGTACACGGAGGTGCCTCGCAAAGTCTCGCGCCATTCCGAGTCCGGCGGGGTTGGCCAGCCCCACCCCCCAAGGCTAAAGCCCACCCGTTTTTGTGGCCTTTTTCCGCAGGACGAACTTGGCGCCCCAGCCTTCGGGCGTGTATTTTTGGGCGCGGCCGTGCCCGCAGCCTATTTTTGGCACATGGAGGCGCCTCGGAAAGTCTCGTACCATTCTGAGTCCGGCGGACGAAGTTGGCCCGCCCCACCCCCGTAGGCTATAGCCCACCCGTTTTTGTGGCCTTTTTCCGCTGGACGAACTTGGCGCCCCGGCCGTCGGGCGGGTATTTTTGGGCGCGGCTGTGCCTGCGGCCTATTTTTGGCACATAGAGGCGCCTCACAAAGTCTCACGCCATTCCGAGTCCAGCGGACGAAGTCGGCCAGCCCCACCCCCCAAGGCTATAGCCCACCCATTTTTGTGGCATTTTACCGCTGGACGAACTTGGCGCCCCGGCCTTCGGGCGGGTATTTTTGGGCAAGGCTGTGACTGCGGCCTATTTTTGGTACACGGAGGTGCCTCGCAAAGTCTCGCGCCATTCCGAGTCCGGCGGACGAAGTTGGGCAGCCCCACCCCCGTAGGCTATAGCCCACCCGTTTTTGTGGCCTTTTTCCGCTGGACGAACTTGGCGCCCCGGCCTTCGGTCGGGTATTTTTGGGCGCGGCTGTGCCCACGGCCTAATTTTGGTACACGGAGGCGCCTCGCAAAGTCTCGCGCCATTCCGAGTCCGGCGGACGAAGTTGGCCAGCCCCACCCCCCAAGGCTAAAGCCCACCCGTTTTTGTGGCCTTTTTCCGCTGGACGAACTTGGCGCCCCGGCCTTCAGGCAGGTATTTTGGGTGCGGCTGTGCCCGCGGTCTATTTTTGGCACACGGCGGAGCCTCGCAAAGTCTCGTGCCATTCCGAATCCGGCGGCCGAAGTTGGCCAGCCCCACCCCCCAAGGCTATATCCCACCCGTTTTTGTGGCCTTTTTCCGCTGGACGAACTTGGCGACCCGGCCTTCGGGCGGGTATTTTTGGGCACGGATGTGCCCGCGGCCTATTTTTGGCACACGGAGGTGCCTCGCAAAGTCTCGCGCCATTCCGAGTCCGGCGGACGAAGTTGGCCAGCCCCACCCCCCAAGGCTATAGCCCACCCGTTTTTGTGGCCTTTTACCGCTCGACGAACTTGGCGCCCCGGCCTTAGGCCGGGTATTTTTGGGCGCGGCTGTGCCTGCGGCCTATTTTTGGCACACAGAGGCGCCTCACAAAGTCTCACGCCATTCCGAGTCCAGCGGACGAAGTCGGCCAGCCCCACCCCCCAAGGCTATAGCCCACCCATTTTTGTGGCATTTTACCGCTGGACGAACTTGGCGCCCCGGCCTTCGGGCGGGTATTTTTGGGCAAGGCTGTGACTGCGGCCTATTTTTGGTACACGGAGGTGCCTCGCAAAGTCTCGCGCCATTCCGAGTCCGGCGGACGAAGTTGGGCAGCCCCACCCCCGTAGGCTATAGCCCACCCGTTTTTGTGGCCTTTTTCCGCTGGACGAACTTGGCGCCCCGGCCTTCGGGCGGGTATTTTTGGGCGCGGCTGTGCCCACGGCCTAATTTTGGTACACGGAGGCGCCTCGCAAAGTCTCGCGCCATTCCGAGTCCGGCGGACGAAGTTGGCCAGCCCCACCCCCCAAGGCTAAAGCCCACCCGTTTTTGTGGCCTTTTTCCGCTGGACGAACTTGGCGCCCCGGCCTTCAGGCAGGTATTTTGGGTGCGGCTGTGCCCGCGGCCTATTTTTGGCACACGGCGGAGCCTCACAAAGTCTCGTGCCATTCCGAATCCGGCGGCCGAAGTTGGCCAGCCCCACCCCCCAAGGCTATATCCCACCCGTTTTTGTGGCCTTTTTCCGCTGGACGAACTTGGCGACCCGGCCTTCGGGCGGGTATTTTTGGGCACGGATGTGCCCGCGGCCTATTTTTGGCACACGGAGGTGCCTCGCAAAGTCTCGCGCCATTCCGAGTCCGGCGGACGAAGTTGGGCAGCCCCACCCCCCAAGGCTATAGCCCACCCGTTTTTGTGGCCTTTTACCGCTCGACGAACTTGGCGCCCCGGCCTTCGGGCGGGTATTTTTGGGCGCGGCTGTGCCCGCGGCCTATTTTTGGATCACGGAGGCGCCTCACAAAGTCTCGCGCCATTCCGAGTTCGGCGCACGAAGTGGGCCAGCCCCACCCCCCAAGGCTATAGCCCACCCGTTTTTGTGGCCTTTTTCCGCTGGACGAACTTGGCGCCCCGGCCTTCGGGCGGGTATTTTTGGGCGCGGCTGTGCCCGCGGCCTATTTTTGGCACACGGAGGTGCCTCGCAAAGTCTCGCGCCATTCCGAGTCCGGCGGGACAGTTGGCCAGCCCCACCCCCAAGGCTATAGCCCACACGTTTGAGTGGCCTTTTTCCGCTGGACGAACTTGGCGCCCCGGCCTTCGGGCGGGTATTTTTGGGCGCGGCTGTGCCCGCGGCCTATTTTTGGCACACGGAGGCGCCTCACAAAGTCTCGCGCCATTCCGAGTTCGGCGCACGAAGTGGGCCAGCCCCACCCCCCAAGGCTATAGCCCACCCGTTTTTGTATCCTTTTTCCGCTGGGCGAACTTGGCGCCCCGGCCTTCGGGCGGGTTTTTTTGGGCGCGGCTGTTCCTGCGGCCTATTTTTGGCACACGGAGGTGCCTCGCAAAGTCTCGCGCCATTCCGAGTCCGAGGCGGACCCAGTTGGCCAGCCCCACCCCCAAGGCTATAGCCCACCGTTTTTGTGGCCTTTTACCGCTGGGCGAACTTGGCGCCTGGCCTTCGGGCGGGTATTTTTGGCGCGGCTGTGTGGCCTGACTATTTTTGGCACACGGAGGCGCCTCACAAAGTCTCGCGCCATTCCGAGTTCGGCGGACGAAGTGGGCCAGCCCCACCCCAAGGCTATAGCCCACCCGTTTTGTGGCCTTTTTCCGCTGGACGAACTTGGCGCCCGGCCTTCGGGCGGGGTATTTTTGGCACGGCTGTGCCCATGCCTATTTTGGCACACGGAGATGCCTCGCAAAGTCTCGCGCCATTCCGAGCCCGGCGGACAAAGTTGGCCAGCCCCACCCCCAAGGCTATAGCCCACCCGTTTTGTGGCCTTTTACCGCTGGACGAACTTGGCGCCCGACCTTCGGGCGGGTATTTTAGTGCGCGGCTGTGACCGCGGCCTATTTTTGGCACAGGTAGTCTCATCGCAAAGTCACTCGGCATTCCGAGTCCGGCTGACGAAGTTGGCCAGCCCCACCCCCCAAGGCTATAGCCCACCCGTTTTTGTGGCCTTTTTCCGCTGGACGAACTTGGCGCCCCGGCCTTCGGGCGGGTATTTTTGGGCGCGGCTGTGCCCGCGGACTATTTTTGGCACACGGAGTCGCCTCGCAAAGTCTCGCGCCATTACGAGTCCGGCGGACGAAGTTGGCCAGCCCCACCCCCCAAGGCTATAGCCCACCCGTTTTTGTGGCCTTTTACCGCTCGACGAACTTGGCGCCCGGCCTTGGGCGGGTATTTTTGGGCGCGGCTGTGCCCGCGGCCTATTTTTGGCACACGGAGGCGCCTCACAAAGTCTCGCGCCATTCCGAGTCCGGCGGACGAAGTTGGCCAGCCCCACCCCCCAAGGCTATAGCCCACCCGTTTTTGTGGCCTTTTTCCACTGGAAGAACTTGGCGCCCCGGCCTTCGGGCGGGTATTTTTGGACGCGGCTGTGGCCGCGGCCTATTTTTGGCACACGGAGGCGCCTCGCAAAGTCTCGCACCATTCTGAGTCCGGCGGACGAAGTTGGCCAGCCCCACCCCCGTAGGCTATAGCCCACCCGTTTTTGTGGCCTTTTTCCGCTGGACGAACTTGGCGCTCCGGCCTTCGGGCGGGTATTTTTGGGCGCGGCTGTGCCCGCGGCCTATTTTTGGCACACGGAGGCGCCTCACAAAGTCTCGCGCCATTCCGAGTTCGGCAGACGAAGTTGGCCAGCCCCACCCCCCAAGGCTATAGCCCACCCGTTTTTGTATCCTTTTTCCGCTGGGCGAACTTGGCGCCCCGGCCTTCGGGCGGGTTTTTATGGGCGCGGCTGTTCCTGCGGCCTATTTTTGGCACATGGAGGTGCCTCGCAAAGCCTCGCGCCATTCCGAGTCCGGCGGACGAAGTTGGCCAGCCCCACCCCCCAAGGCTATAGCCCACCCGTTTTTGTGCCCTTTTACCGCTGGACGAACTTGGCAACCCGGCCTTCGGGTGGGTATTTTTGGGCGCGGCTGTGCCCGCAGCCTATTTTTGGCACACGGAGGCGCCTCGCAAAGTCTCGCACCATTCTGAGTCCGGCGGACGAAGTTGGCCAGCCCCACCCCCGTAGGCTATAGCCCACCCGTTTTTGTGGCCTTTTTCCGCTGGACGAACTTGGCGCCCCGGCCTTCCGGCGGGTATTTTTGGGCGCGGCTGTGCCCGCGGCCTATTTTTGGCACACGGAGGTGCCTCGCAAAGTCTCGCGCCATTCCGAGTCCGGCGGACGAAGTTGGCCAGCCCCACCCCCCAAGGTTATAGCCCACCCGTTTTTGTGGCATTTTACAGCTCGAGGAACTTGGCGCCCCGGCCTTCGAGCGGGTATATTTGGGCGTGGCTGTGCCCCCCTTTTTTTTGGCACACGGAGGCGCCTCACAAAGTCTCGCGCCATTCCGAGTTCGGCGGACGAAGTTGGCCAGCCCCACCCCCCAAGGCTATAGCCCACCCGTTTTTGTATCCTTTTTCCGCTGGGCGAACTTGGCGCCCCAGCCTTCGGGCGGGTTTTTTTGGGCGCGGCTGTTCCTGCGGCCTATTTTTGGCATATGGAGGTGCCTCGCAAAGTCTCGCGCCATTCCGAGTCCGGCGGACGAAGTTGGCCAGCCCCACCCCCCAAGGCTATGGCCCACCCGTTTTTGTGCCCTTTTACCGCTGGACGAACTTGGCGCCCCGGCCTTCGGGTGGGTATTTTTGGGCGCAGCTGTGCCCGCGGCCTATTTTTGGCACACGGAGGTGCCTCGCAAAGTCTCGCGCCATTCCGAGTCCGGCGGACGAAGTTGGCCAGCCCCACCCCCCAAGGCTATAGCCCACCCGTTTTTGTGGCCATTTGCCGCTGGACGAACTTGGCGCCCCGGCCTTCGGGCGGGTATTTTTGGTAGCGGCTGTGACCGCGGCCTATTTTTGGCACACGGAGGTGCCTCGCAAAGTCTCGCGCCATTCCGAGTCCGGCGGACGAAGTTGGCCAGCCCCACCCCCCAAGGTTATAGCCCACCCGTTTTTGTGGCATTTTACCGCTCGAGGAACTTGGCGCCCCGGTCTTCGGGCGGGTATTTTTGGGCGTGGCTGTGCCCCCCTTTTTTTTGGCACACAGAGGCGGCTCACAAAGTCTCGCGCCATTCCGAGTTCGGCGGACGAAGTTGGCCAGCCCCACCCCCCAAGGCTATAGCCCACCCGTTTTTGTATCCTTTTTCCGCTGGGCGAACTTGGCGCCCCAGCCTTCGGGCGGGTTTTTTTGGGCGCGGCTGTTCCTACGGCCTATTTTTGGCATATGGAGCTGCCTCACAAAGTCTCGCGCCATTCCGAGTCCGGTGGACGAAGTTGGCCAGCCCCACCCCCCAAGGCTATAGCCCACCCGTTTTTGTGGCCTTTTGCCGCTGGACGAACATGGCGCCCCGGCCTTCGGGCGGGTATTTTTGGGCGCAACTGTGCCCGCGGCCTATTTTTGGCACACGGAGGTGCCTCGCAAAGTCTCGCGCCATTCCGAGTCCGGCGGACGAAGTTGGCCAGCCCCACCCCCCAAGGTTATAGCCCACCCGTTTTTGTGGCATTTTACCGCTCGAGGAACTTGGCGCCCCGGTCTTCGGGCGGGTATTTTTGGGCGTGGCTGTGCCCCCCTTTTTTTTGGCACACAGAGGGGGCTCACAAAGTCTCGCGCCATTCCGAGTTCCGGCGGACAAGTTGGCCAGCCCCACCCCCAAGGCTATAGCCCACCCGTTTTTGTGGCCTTTTCCGCTGGGCGAACTTGGCGCCCAGCCTTCGGGCGGTTATTTTGGGCGCGGCTGTTCCGCGGCCTATTTTTGGCATATGGGGTGCCTCGCAAAGTCTCGCGCCATTCCGAGTCCGTCGGACGAAGTTGGCCAGCCCCACCCCCAAGGCTATAGCCCACCCGTTTTTGTGGCCTTTTCCGCTGGACGAACTTGGCGCCCGGCCTTCGGGCGGGTATTTTTGGGCGGCTGTGCCCGCTGCCTATTTTTGGCACACGGAGGTGCCTCGCAAAGTCTCGCGCCATTCCGAGTCCGGCGGACGAAGTTGGCCAGCCCCACCCCCAAGGCGATAGCCCCCCCGGTTTTGTGGCCTTTTTACGCAGGGCGAACATGGCCCCCCGGCCGTTGGGCCGTTATTTTTGGGAGCGGCCGTGCCCGTGGCCTATTTTTGGCACACGGAGGTGCCTCGCAAAGTCTCGCGCCATTCCGAGTCCGGCGGACGAAGTTGGCCAGCCCCACCCCCCAAGGGTATAGCCCACCCGTTTTTGTGGCCATTTTCCGCTCGGCGAACTTGGCGCCCGGCTTTGGGCGGGTATTTTTAGGCGTGGCTGTGCCCATGGCCTATTTTTTTAGCACACGGAGGCGCCTCGCAAAGTCTCGCGCCATTCCGAGTTCGGCGGACGAAGTTGGCCAGCCCCACCCCCCAAGGCTATAGCCCACCCGTTTTTGTATCCCTTTTCCGCTGGGCGAACTTGGCGCCCCGGCCTTCGGGCGGGTTTTTTTTGGCGCGGCTATTCCCGCGGCCTATTTTTGGCACACGGAGGTGTCTCGCAAACTCTCGCGCCATTCCAAATCCGGCGGACGAAGTTGGCCAGCCCCACCCCCCAAGGCTATAGCCCAGTCGTTTTTGTGGCCTTTTACCGCTGGACGAACTTGGCGCCCCGGCCTTCGGGGGCGGGTATTTTTTAGGCGCGGCTGTGCCCATGGCCTATTTTGGCACACGGAGGTGCCTCGCAAAGTCTCGCGCCATTCCGAGTCCGGCGGACGAAGTTGGCCAGCCCCACCCCGCAAGGCTATAGCCCACCCGTTTTTGTGGCCTTTTGCCGCTGGACGAACTTGGCGCCCCGGCTTTCGGGCGGGTATTTTTGGGTGCGGCTGTGCCCGCGGCCTATTTTTGGCACACGGAGGTGCCTTGCAAAGTCTCGCGCCATTCCGAGTCCGGCGGACGAAGTTGGCCAGCCCCACCCCCAAGGCTATAGCCCACCCTTTTTGTGGCCTTTTTCCACTGGACGAACTTGGCGCCCGGCCTTCGGGCAGGTATTTTGGGCGTGGCTGTGCCCGCGGCCTATTTTGGCACACGGAGGCGCCTCGCAAAGTCTCGCGCCATTCCGAGTCCGGCGGACGAAGTTGGCCAGCCCCACCCCCAAGGCTATAGCCCACCCGTTTTGTGGCCTTTTTCCGCTGGAAGAACTTGGCGCCCGGCCTTCGGGCGGGTATTTTTGGGCGCGGCTGTGCCCATGGCCTATTTTGGCACACGGAGGCCGCCTCGCAAAGTCTCGCGCCATTCCGAGTCCGGGCGGACGAAGTTGGCCAGCCCCACCCCCAAGGCTATAGCCCACCCGTTTTGTGGCCTTTTTCCGCTGGGGCGAACTTGGCGCCCGGCCTTGGGCGGGTATTTTTGGGCGCGGCTGTGCCCGCGGCCTATTTTGGCACACGGAGGATGCCTCGCAAAGTCTCGCGCCATTCCGAGTCCGGCGGACGAAGTTGGCCAGCCCCACCCCCAAGGCTATAGCCCACCCGTTTTGTGGCCTTTTACCGCTGGGCCGAACTTGGCGCCCGGCCTTCGGGCGGGTATTTTTGGCGCGGCTGTGCCCGCGGCCTATTTTTGGCACACGGAGGCGCCTCGCAAAGTCTCGCGCCATTCCGAGTCCGGCGGACGAAGTTGGCCAGCCCCACCCCAAGGCTATAGCCCACCCGTTTTGTGGCCTTTTTCCGCTGGGCGAACTTGGCGCCCGGCCTTCGGGCGGGTATTTTTAGGCGCGGCTGTGCCCGCGGCCTATTTTTTGGCACACGGAGGCGCCTCGCAAAGTCTCGCGCCATTCCGAGTCCGGCGGACGAAGTTGGCCAGCCCCACCCCCAAGGCTATAGCCCACCCGTTTTGTGGCCTTTTTCCGCTGGGCGAACTTGGCGCCCGGCCTTGGGCGGGTATTTTTGGCGCGGCTGTGCCCGCGGCCTATTTTGGCACCTGGAGGCGCCTCTCAAAGTCTCGCGCCATTCCGAGTCCGGCGGACGAAGTTGGCCAGCCCCCCCCCAAGGCTATAGCCCACCCGTTTTTGTGGCCTTTTTCCGCTGGAAGAACTTGGCGCCCGGCCTTGGGCGGGTATTTTGGGCGCGGCTGTGCCCGCGGCCTATTTATTTTGGCACACGGAGGCGCCTCGCAAAGTCTCGCGCCATTCCGAGTCCGGCGGACGAAGTTGGCCAGCCCACCCCCCAAGGGTCTAGCCCACCCGAGTTTGTGGCCTTTTTCCGCTGGCCGGACTGGGCGCCCCGGCCTTCGGGGGGGGATTTATGGCGCGGCTGTGCCCGCGGCCTATTTTTGGCACACGGAGGCGCCTCGCAAAGTCTCGCGCCATTCCGAGTCCGGCGGACGAAGTTGGCCAGCCCCACCCCCAAGGCTATAGCCCACCCGTTTTGTGGCCTTTTCCGCTGGACGAACTTGGCGCCCTGGCCTTCGGGCGGGTATTATTGGGCGCGGCTGTGCCCATGGCCTATTTTTGGCACACGGAGGCGCCTCGCAAAGTCTCGCGCCATTCCGAGTCCGGCGGACGAAGTTGGCCAGCCCCACCCCCCAAGGCTATAGCCCACCCGTTTTTGTGGCCTTTTCCGCTGGACGAACTAGGCGCGCCGGCCTTCGGGCGGGGATGTTTGGGCGCGGCTGTGCCCGCGGCCTATTTTTGGCACATGGAGCCGCCTCGCAAAGTCTCGCGCCATTCCGAGTCCGAGGCGGACGAAGTTGGGCAGCCCCACCCTTCAAGGCTATAGCCCACCCGTTTTGTGGCCTTTTTCCGCTGGGCGAACTTGGCGCCCCGGCCTTCGGGCGGGTATTTTTGGGCGCGGCTGTGCCCGCGGCCTATTTTTGGCACACGGAGGCGCCTCGCAAAGTCTCGCGCCATTCCGAGTCCGGCGGACGAAGTTGGCCAGCCCCACCCCCCAAGGCTATAGCCCACCCGTTTTTGTGGCCTTTTGCCGGGGGCCGACTTGGCGCCCGGCCTTCGGGCGGGTATTTTTGGCGCGGCTGTGCCCGCGGCCTATTTTTGGCACACGGAGGTGCCTCGCAAAGTCTCGCGCCATTCCGAGTCCGGCGGACGAAGTTGGCCAGCCCCACCCCCCAAGGCTATAGCCCACCCGTTTTTGTGGCCTTTTCCGCTGGACGAACTTGGCGCCCGGCCTTCGGGCGGGTATTTTTAGGCGCGGCTGTGCCCGCGCCTATTTTTGGCACACGGAGGCGCCTCGCAAAGTCTCGCGCCATTCCGAGTCCGAGGCGGACGAAGTTGGCCAGCCCCACCCCCAAGGCTATAGCCCACCCGTTTTTGTGGCCTTTTCCGCTGGGCGAACTTGGCGCCCGGCCTTCGGGCTGGTATTTTTAGGCGCGGCTGTGCCCGCTGGCCTATTTTTGGCACACGGAGGCGCCTCGCAAAGTCTCGCGCCATTCCGAGTCCGGCGGACGAAGTTGGCCAGCCCCACCCCCAAGGCTATAGCCCACCCGTTTTTGTGGCCTTTTTCCGCTGGGCCGAACTTGGCGCCCGGCCTTCGGGCGGGTATTTTTGCGCGGCTGTGCCCATGCCTATTTTCGGCGCACGGAGGCCCCTCGCAAAGTCTCGCGCCATTCCGAGTCCGGCGGACGAAGTTGGCCAGCCCCACCCCCCAAAGCTATAGCCCACCCGTTTTTGTGGCCTTTTTCCGCTGGACGAACTTGGCGCCCCGGCCTTCGGGCGGTTATTTTTGGGCGCGGCTGTGCGCGCGGCCTATTTTTGGGACACGTCGGTGCCTCGCAAAGTCTCGCGCCATTCCGAGTCCGGCGGACGAAGTTGGCCAGCCCCAGTCCCCAAGGCTATAGCCCACCCGTTTTTGTGGCCTTTTTCCGCTGGACGAACTTGGCGCCCCAGCCTTCGGGCGGGTATTTTTGGGCGCAGCTGTGCCTGCGGCCTATTTTTGGCACACGGAGGTGCCTCGCAAAGTCTCGCGCCATTCCGATTCCGGCGGACGAAGTGGGCCAGCCCCACCCCCCAAGGCTATAGCCCACCCGTTTTTGTGGCCTTTTTCCGCTGGACGAACTTGGCGCCCCGGCCTTCGGGCGGGTATTTTTGGGCGCGGCTGTGCCCTTTGCCCTATTTTTGGCACCACGGAGGCGCCTCGCAAAGTCTCGCGCCATTCCGAGTCCGGCGGACAGAAGTTGGCCAGCCCCCACCCCCAAGGCTATAGCCCACCCGTTTTGTGGCCTTTTTCCGCTGGGCAGACTTGGCGCCCGGCATTCGGGGGGGTATTTTTAGGCGCGGCTGTGCCCGCGGTCCTTTTTGGCACGGAGGCGCCTCGCAAAGTCTCGCGCCATTCCGAGTCCGGCGGACGAAGTGGGCCAGCCCCACCCCCAAGGCTATAGCCCACCCGTTTTGTGGCCTTTTTCCGCTGGGCCGAACTTGGCGCCCGGCCTTCGGGCGGGTATTTTTGGCGCGGCTGTGCCCGCGGCCTATTTTTGGCACACGGAGGTGCCTCGCAAAGTCTCGCGCCATTCGAGTCCGGCGGACGAGTTGGCCAGCCCCACCCCAAGGCTATAGCCCACCCGTTTTGTGGCCTTTTCCGCTGGACGAACTTGGCGCCCGGCCTTGGGCGGGTATTTTGGGCGCGGCTGTGCCCGCGGCCTATTTTGGCACACGGAGGTGCCTCGCAAAGTCTCGCGCCATTCCGAGTCCGGCGGACAAAGTTGGCCACCCCCACCCCCCAAGGCAATAACCCACCCGGTTGGTGGCCTTTTTACGCGGGACGAAATTGGCGCCCCGGCCTTCGGGCGGGGATGGTTGGGCGCGGCTGTGCCCGCGGCCTATTTGTGGCACACGGAGGCGCCTCGCAAAGTCTCGCGCCATTCCGAGTCCGGCGGACGAAGTTGGCCAGCCCCACCCCCCAAGGCTATAGCCCACCCGTTTTTGTGGCCTTTTTCCGCTGGACGAACTTGGCGCCCCGGCCTTCGGGCGGGTATTTTTGGGCGCGGCTGTGCCCATGGCCTATTTTTGGCACACGGAGGCGCCTCGCAAAGTCTCGCGCCATTCCGAGTCCGGCGATGAGAGTTGGCCAGCCCCACCCCCCAAGGCTATAGCCCACCCGTTTGTGTGGCCTTTTTCCGCTGGACGAACTTGGCGCCCCTGCCTTCGGGCGGGTATTTTTGGGCGCGGCTGTGCCCGCGGCCTATTTTTGGCACACGGAGGCGCCTCGCAAAGTCTCGCGCCATTCCGAGTCCGGCGGACGAAGTTGGCCAGCCCCACCCCCCAAGGCTATAGCCCACCCGTTTTGTGGCCTTTTTCCGCTGGGCAGACTTGGCGCCCGGCCTTCGGGCGGGTATTTTTGGGCGCGGCTGTGCCCGCGTGGCCTATTTTGGCACACGGGGCGCCTCGTAAAGTCTCGCGCCATTCCGAGTCCGGCGGACAGAAGTTGGCCATCCCCACCCCCCAAGGCTATAGCCCACCCGTTTTTGTGGCCTTTTCCGCTGGACGAACTTGGCGCCCGGCCTTCGGGCGGGTATTTTTGGGCGCGGCTGTGCCCGCGGCCTGGCCCCAGCACACGGAGGCGCCTCGCAAAGTCTCGCGCCATTCCGAGTCCGGCGGGACGAAGTTGGACAGCCCCACCCCCCAAGGCTATAGCCCACCCGTTTTTGTGGCCTTTTTCCGCTGGGCGAACTTGGCGCCCGGCCTTCGGGCGGGTATTTTTAGGCGCGGCTGTGCCCCGCTGGCCTATTTTGGCACACGGAGGCGCCTCGCAAAGTCTCGCGCCATTCCGAGTCCGGCGGACGAAGTTGGCCAGCCCCACCCCCAAGGCTATAGCCCACCCGTTTTTGTGGCCTTTTTCCGCTGGGCCGAACTTGGCGCCCGGCCTTCGGGCGGTATTTTTAGGCGCGGCTGTGCCCGCGGCTTATTTTTGGCACACGGAGGCGCCTCGCAAACTCTCGCGCCATTCCGAGTCCGGCGGACGAAGTTGGCCAGCCCCACCCCCAAGGCTATAGCCCACCCGTTTTGTGGCCTTTTCCGCTGGGCCGAACTTGGCGCCCGGCCTTGGGGGCGGGTATTTTTGGGCGCGGCTGTGCCCCGCCGGCCTATTTTGGCACACGGAGGCGCCTCGCAAAGTCTCGCGCCATTCCGAGTCCGGCGGGCCAGTTGGCCAGCCCCACCCCCAAGGCTATAGCCCACCCGTTTTTGTGGCCTTTTTCCGCTGGGCGAACTTGGCGCCCGGCCTTGGGCGGGTATTTTTAGGCGCGGCTGTGCCCGCGGCCTATGTTGGCACACGGAGGCGCCTCGCAAAGTCCCGCGCCATTCCGAGTCCGGCGGACAGAAGTTGGCCAGCCCCACCCCCAAGGCTATAGCCCACCCGTTTTTGTGGCCTTTTTCCGCTGGACGAACTTGGCGCCCGGCCTTGGGCGGGTATTTTTAGGCGCGGCTGTGCCGCTGGCCTATTTTGGCACACGGAGGCGCCTCGCAAAGTCTCGCGCCATTCCGAGTCCGGCGGACGAAGTTGGCCAGCCCCACCCCCAAGGCTATAGCCCACCCGTTTTGTGGCCTTTTTCCGCTGGCCGAACTTGGCGCCCGGCCTTCGGGCGGGTATTTTTAGGCGCGGCTGTGCCCGTGGCCTATTTTTGGCACACGGTGGCGCGCCTCGCAAAGTCTCGCGCCATTTCGAGTCCAGGCGGATGAGTTGGCCAGCCCCACCCCAAGGCTATAGCCCACCCGTTTTTGTGGCCTTTTTCCGCTGGGACGAACTTGGCGCCCGGCCTTGGGCGGGTATTTTTTTAGGCGCGGCTGTGCCCGCGGCCTATTTTTGGCACACGGAGTGCCTCGCAAAGTCTCGCGCCATTCCGAGTCCGAGGCGGACGAAGTTGGCCAGCCCCACCCCCAAGGCTATAGCCCACCCGTTTTTGTGGCCTTTTTCCGCTGGGCCGAACTTGGCGCCCGGCCTTGGGCGGGTATTTTGGGCGCGGCTGTGCCCGCGGCCTGGGCCCACAGCTGCACGGAGGCGCCTCGCAAAGTCTCGCGCCATTCCGAGTCCGAGGCGGACGAAGTTGGCCAGCCCCACCCCCAAGGCTATAGCCCACCCGTTTTTGTGGCCTTTTTCCGCTGGGCCGAACTTGGCGCCCCGGCCTTGGGCGGGTATTTTTAGGCGCGGCTGTGCCCTTGTGGCCTATTTTTGCACACGGAGGCGCCTCGCAAAGTCTCGCGCCATTCCGAGTCCGGCGGACGAAGTTGGCCAGCCCCACCCCAAGGCTATAGCCCACCCGTTTTTGTGGCCTTTTTCCGCTGGGCCCGAACTTGGCGCCCGGCCTTGGGCGGGTATTTTTGGGCGCGGCTGTGCCCGCGGCCTATTTTTGGCACACGGGCGCCTCGCAAAGTCTCGCGCCATTCCGAGTCCGGCGGATGAAGTTGGCCAGCCCCACCCCCAAGGCTATAGCCCACCCGTTTTGTGGCCTTTTTCCGCTGGGCCAGAACTTGGCGCCCGGCCTTGGGCGGGTATTTTTGGCGCGGCTGTGCCCCATGCCTATTTTGGCACACGGAGGCGCCTCGCAAAGTCTCGCGCCATTCCGAGTCCGGCGGACGAAGTTGGCCAGCCCCACCCCCAAGGCTATAGCCCACCCGTTTTGTGGCCTTTTTCCGCTGGGCCGAACTTGGCGCCCGGCCTTCGGGCGGGTATTTTTAGGCGCGGCTGTGCCCCATGGCCTATTTTGGCACACGGAGGCGCCTCGCAAAGTCTCGCGCCATTCCGAGTCCGGTGGGACGAAGTTGGCCAGCCCCACCCCCAAGGCTATAGCCCACCCGTTTTGTGGCCTTTTTCCGCTGGGACGAACTTGGCGCCCGGCCTTCGGGCGAGGTATTTTTGGGCGCGGCTGTGCCCGCTGACCTATTTTGGCACACGGAGGTGCCTCGCAAAGTCTCGTGCCATTTCGAGTCCAGCGGACAGAAGTTGGCCAGCCCCACCCCCAAGGCTATAGCCCACCCGTTTTGTGGCCTTTTCCGCTGGGCCGAACTTGGCGCCCGGCCTTCGGGCAGGTATTTTTGGGTGCGGCTGTGCCCTTTGCCTATTTTTACAGCACGGAGGCGCCTCGCAAAGTCTCGCGCCATTCCGAGTCCGGCGGACGAGTTGGCCAGCCCACCCCCAAGGCTATAGCCCACCCGTTTTGTGGCCTTTTTCCGCTGGACGAACTTGGCGCCCGGCCTTGGGCGGGTATTTTTGGGCGCGGCTGTGCCCGTGGCCTATTTTTGGCACAGGAGGCGCCTCGGAAAGTCTCGCGCCATTCCGAGTCCAGCGGACCAGTTGGCCAGCCCCACCCCCCAAGGCTATAGCCCACCCGTTTTTGTGGCCTTTTTCCGCTGGACGAACTAGGCTCCCCGGCCTTCGGGCGGGTATTTTTGGGCGCGGCTGTGCCCACCACCTATTTTTGGTACACGGAGGTGCCTCGCAAAGTCTCGCGCCATTCCGAGTCCGGCGGACGAAGTTGGCCAGCCCCACCCCCCAAGGCTATAGCCCACCCGTTTTTGTGGCCTTTTTCCGCTGGACGAACTTGGCGCCCCGGCCTTCGGGGCGGTATTTTTGGGCGCGGCTGTGCCCGCGGCCTATTTTTGGCACACGGAGGCGCCTCGTAAAGTCTCGCGCCATTCCGAGTCCGGTGGACGAAGTTGGCCAGCCCCACCCCCCAAGGCTATAGCCCACCCGTTTTTGTGGCCTTTTTCCGCTGGACGAACTTGGCGCCCCGGCCTTCGGGCGGGTATTTTTGGGCGCGGCTGTGCCCGCGGCCTATTTTTGGCACACGGAGGCGCCTCGCAAAGTCTCGCGCCATTCCGAGTCCGGCGGACGAAGTTGGCCAGCCCCACCCCCCAAGGCTATAGCCCACCCGGGTGTGTGGCCATTTTCCGCGGGACGGACTTGGCGCCCCGGGCGTCGGGCGGGTATTTTTGGGCGCGGCTGTGCCCGCGGCCTATTTTTGGCACACGGAGGCACCTCGCAAAGTCTTGCGCATTTCGAGTCCGGCGCACGAAGTTGACCAGCCCCACCCCCCAAGGCTATAGCCCACCCGTTTTTGTGGCCTTTTTCCGCTGGACGAACTTGGCGCCCCGGCCTTCGGGGGGGTATTTTTGGGCGCGGCTGTGCCCGCGGCCTATGTTTGGCACACGGAGGCGCCTCGCAAAGTCTCGCGCCATTCCGAATCCGGCGGACGAAGTTGGCCGGCCCCACCCCCCAAGGCTATAGCCCACCCGTTTTTGTGGCCTTTTTCCGCTGGACGAACTTGGCGCCCCAGCCTTCGGGCGGGTATTTATGGGCGCGGCTGTGCCATGACCTGCCCTTTTGGCACACGGAGGCACCTCGTAAAGTCTCGTGCCATTCCGAGTCCGGCGGACGAAGTTGGCCAGCCCCACCCCCCAAGGCTATAGCCCACGCGTTTTTGTGGCCTTTTTCCGCTCGACGAACTTGGCGCCCTGGCCTTCGGGTGGGTATTTCTGGGCGCGGCTGTGCCCACGGCCTATTTTTGGCACACAGAGGCGCCTGGCAAAGTCTCGCGCCATTCCGAGTCCGGCCGACGAGTTGGCCAGCCCCACCCCCCAAGGCTATAGCCCACCCGATTTTGTGGCCTTTTTCCGCGGGACGAACTTGGCGCCCCGGCCTTTGGGCGGGTATTTTTGGGCGCGGCTGTGCCCTCGCGCCATTCCGAGTCGCGCCCAGTCCGGGACCAGTTGGCCAGCCCCACCCCCCAAGGCTATAGCCCACCCGATTTTGTGGCCTTTTTCCGCGGGACGAACTTGGCGCCCCGGCCTTTGGGCCGGTATTTTTGGGCGCGGCTGTGCCCACGGCCTATATTTCGTACATGGAGGCGCCTCGCAAAGTCTCGCGCCATTCCGAGTCCGGCAGACGAGTTGGCCAGCCCCACCCCCCAAGGCTATAGCCCACCCGATTTTGTGGCCTTTTTCCGCTGGACGAACTTGGCGCCCCGGCCTTCGGGCGGGTATTTTTGGGCGCGGCTGTGCCCGCGGCCTATTTTTGGCACAAGGAGGTGCCTCGCAAAGTCTCGCGCCATTCCGAGTCCGGCGGACGAAGTTGGCCAGCCCCACCCCCCAAGGCTATAGCCCACCCGTTTTTCTGGCCATTTTCCGCTGGACGAACTTGGCGCCCCGGCCTTCGGGCGGGTTTTTTTGGGCGCGGCTGTGCCCGCGGCCTATTTTTGCCTCATGGAGGCGCCTCGCAAAGTCTCGCGCCATTCCGAGAACGTCGGACGAAGTTGGCCACCCCCACCCCCCAAGGCTATAGCCCACCCGTTTTTGTGGCCTTTTTCCGCTCGACGAACTTGGCGCCCTGGCCTTCGGGCGGGTATTTCTGGGCGCGGCTGTGCCCACGGCCTATTTTTGGCACACAGAGGCGCCTCGCAAAGTCTCGGGCCATTCCGAGTCCGGCGGACGAAGTTGGCCAGCCCCACCCCCCAAGGCTATAGCCCACCCGTTTTTGTGTCCTTTTTCCGCTGGACCCGACTTGGCGCCCGTCCTTCGGGCGGGTATTTTTGGCGCGGCTGTGCCCCATGGCCTATTTTTGGCACACGGAGGCGCCTCGCAAAGTCTCGCGCCATTCCGAGTCCGGCGGACGAAGTTGGCCAGCCCCACCCCCCAAGGCTATAGCCCACCCGTTTTTGTGGCCTTTTTCCGCTGGACGAACTTGGTGCCCCGGCCATCGGGCGGGTATTTTTGGGCGCGGCTGTGCCCGCGGCCTATATTTGGTACACGGAGGTGCCTCGCAAAGTCTCGCGCCATTCCGAGTCCGGCAGACGAGTTGGCCAGCCCCACCCCCCAAGGCTATAGCCCACCCGTTTTTGTGGCCTTTTTCCGCTGGACGAACTTGGCGCCCCGGCCTTCGGGCGGGTATTTAGGGGCGCGGCTGTGCCCGCGGCCTATATTTGGTACACGGAGGTGCCTCGTAATGTCTCGCGCCATTCCGAGTCCGGCAGACGAGTTGGCCAGCCCCACCCCCCAAGGCTATTGCCCACCCGTTTTTGTGGCCTTTTTTCGCTGGACGAACTTGGCGCCCTGGCCTTCGGGCGGGTATTTAGGGGCGCGGCTGTGCCCGCGGCCTATTTTTGGCACAAGGAGGAGCCTCGCAAAGTCTCGCGCCATTCCGAGTCCGGCGGACGAAGTTGGCCAGCCCACCCCCCAAGGCTATAGCCCACCCGATTTTGTGGCCTTTTTCCGCTGGACGAACTTGGCGCCCCGGCCTTCGGGCGGGTATTTTTGGGCGCGGCTGTGCCCGCGGCCTATTTTTGGCACAAGGAGGTGCCTCGCAAAGTCTCGCACCATTCCGAGTCCGGCGGACGAAGTTGGCCAGCCCCACCCCCCAAGGCTATAGCCCACCCGTTTTTCTGGCCATTTTCCGCTGGACGAACTTGGCGCGCCGGCCTTCGGGCGGGTATTTTTGGGCGCGGCTGAGCCCGCGGCCTATTTTTGGCACATGGAGGTGCCTCGCAAAGTCTCGCGCCATTCCGAGTCCGGCGGACGAAGTTGGCCAGCCCACCCCCCAAGGCTATAGCCCACCCGTTTTTGTGGCCTTTTTCCGCTGGACGAACTTGGCGCCCCGGCCTTCGGGCGGGTATTTTTGGGAGCGCTGTGCCCGCGGCCTATTTTTGGCACACGGAGGTGCCTCGCAAAGTCTCGTACCATTCCGAGTCCGGCGGACGAAGTTGGCCAGCCCCACCCCCCAAGGCTATAGCCCACCCATTTTTGTGGCCTTTTTCCGCTGAACGAACTTGGCGCCCCGGCCATCGGGCGGGTATTTTTGGGCGCGGCTGTGCCCGCGGCCTATTTTTGGCACACGGAGGTGCCTCGCAAAGTCTCGCGCCATTCCGACTCCGGCGGACGAAGTTGGCCAGCCCCACCCCCCAAGGCTATAGCCCACCCGTTTTTTTGGGCTTTTTCCGCTGGACGAACTTGGCGCCCCGGCCTTCGGGCGGGTATTTTTGGGCGCGGCTGTGCCCGTGGCCTATTTTTGGCTCACGGAGGCTCCTCGCAAAGTCTCGCGCCATTCCGAGTCCGGCGGACGAAGTTGGCCAGCCCCACCCCCCAAGGCTATAGCCCACCCGTTTTTGTGGCCTTTTTCCGCTGGACGAAATTGGCGCCCCGGCCTTCGGGCGGGTATTTTTGGGCGCGGCTGTGCCCGCGGCCTATTTTTGGCTCACGGAGGCGCCTCGCAAAGTCTCGCACCATTCCGAGTCCGGCGGACGAAGTTGGCCAGCCCCACCCCCCAAGGCTGTAGCCCACCCGTTTTTGTGGCCTTTTTCCGCTGGACGAACTTGGCGCCCCGGCCTTCGGGCGGGTATTTTTGGGCGCGGCTGTGCCCGCGGCCTATTTTTGGCACAAACAGGTGCCTCGCAAAGTCTCGCGCCATTCCGAGTCCGGCGGATGAAGTTGGCCAGCCCCACCCCCCAAGGCTGTAGCCCACCCGTTTTTGTGGCCATTTTCCGCAGGACGAACTTGGCGCCCCGGCCTTCGGGCGGGTATTTTTGGGCGCGGCTGTGTCCGCGGCCTATATTTGGTACACGGAGGCGCCTCGCAAAGTCTCGCGCCATTCCGAGTCCGGCGGACGAGTTGGCCAGCCCCACCCCCCAAGGCTATAGCCCACCCGTTTTTGTGGCCTTTTTCCGCTGGACGAACTTGGCGCCCCGGCCTTCGGGCGGGTATTTATGGGCGCGGCTGTGCCCGCGGCCTATATTTGGTACACGGAGGCGCCTCGCAAAGTCTCGCGCCATTCCGACTCCGGCGGACGAAGTTGGCCAGCCCCACCCCCCAAGGCTATGGCCCACCCGTTTTTTTGGCCTTTTTCCGCTGGACGAACTTGGCGCCCCGGACTTCGGGCGGGTATTTTTGGCGCTGGCTGTGCGCGCGGCCTATTTTTGGCACAAGGAGGCTCCTCGCAAAGTCTCGCGCCATTCCTACTCCGGCGGACGAAGTTGGCCAGCCCCACCCCCAAGGCTATAGCCCACCCGTTTTTGTGGCCATTTTCCGCTGGACGAAATTGGCCCCCGGCCTTCGGTGGGTATTTTTTTGCGGCTGTGCGCGCGGCCTATTTTTGGCACACGGAGGCTCCTCGCAAAGTCTCGCACCATTCCGAGTCCGGCGGACGAAGTTGGCCAGCCCCACCCCCCAAGGCTGTAGCCCACCCGTTTTTGTGGCCTTTTTCCACTGGACGAACTTGGCGCCCCGGCCTTCGGGCGGGTTTTTATGGGCGCGGCTGTGCCCGCGGCCTATATTTGGTACACGGAGGCGCCTCGCAAAGTCTCGCGCCATTCCGACTCCGGCGGACGAAGATGGCCAGCCCCACCCCCCAAGGCTATGGCCCACCCGTTTTTTTGGCCTTTTTCCGCTGGACGAACTTGGCGCCCCGGCCTTCGGGCGGGTATTTTTGGGCGCGGCTGTGCCCGCGGCCTATTTTTGGCACATGGAGGCTCCTCGCAAAGTCTCGCGCCATTCCGAGTCCGGCGGACGAAGTTGGCCAGCCCCACCCCCCAAGGCTATAGCCCACCCGTTTTTGTGGCCATTTTCCGCTGGACGAAATTCGCCCCCCGGCCTTCGGGTTGGTATTTTTGGGCGCGGCTGCGCCCGCGGCCTATTTTTGGCTCACGGAGGCGCCTCGCAAAGTCTCGCACCATTCCGAGTCCGGCGGACGAAGTTGGCCAGCCCCACCCCCCAAGGCTGTAGCCCACCCGTTTTTGTGGCCTTTTTCCGCTGGACGAACTTGGCGCCCCGGCCTTCGGGCGGGTATTTTTGGGCGCCGCTGTGCCCGCGGCCTATATTTGGTACACGGAGGCGCCTCGCAAAGTCTCGCTCCATTCCGAGTCCGGCGGACGAGTTGGCCAGCCCCACCCCCCAAGGCAATAACCCACCCGTTTTTGTGGCCTTTTTCCGCTGGACGAACTTGGCGCCCCGGCCTTCGGGCGGGTATTTATGGGCGCGGCTGTGCCCGCGGCCTATATTTGGTACACGGAGGCGCCTCGCAAAGTCTCGCGCCATTCCGAGTCCGGCGGACGAGTTGGCCAGCCCCACCCCCCCACGCCATAGCCCCCCCGGTTTTGGGGCCATTTTCCGCTGGACGAACTTGGCGCCCCGGCCTTCGGGCGGGTATTTATGGGCGCGGCTGTGCCCGCGGCCTATTTTTGGCACAAGGAGGCGCCTCGCAAAGTCTCGCGCCATTCCGAGTCCGGCGGACGAAATTGGCCAGCCCCACCCCCCAAGGCTATAGCCCACCCGTTTTTCTGGCCATTTTCTGCTGGACGAACTTGGCGCCCCGGCCTTCGTTCGGGTATTTTTGGGCGCGGCTGTGCCCGCGGCCTATTTTTGGCACAAGGAGGCGCCTCGCAAAGTCTCGCGCCATTCGGAGTCCGGCGGACGAAATTGGCCAGCCCCACCCCCCAAGGCTATAGCCCACCCGTTTTTGTGGCCTTTTTCCGCTGGACGAACTTGGCGCCCCGGCCTTCGGGCGGGTATTTTTGGGCGCGGCTGTGCCCGCGGCCTATTTTTGGCACACGGAGGTTCCTCGCAAAGTCTCGCGCCATTCCGAGTCCGGCGGATGGAGTTGGCCAGCCCCACCCCCCAAGGCTATAGCCCACCCGTTTTTGTGGCCTTTTTCCACTGGACGAACTTGGCGCCCCGGCCTTCGGGCAGGTATTTTTGGGCGCGGCTGTGCCCGCGGCCTATTTTTGTCAAACGGAGGCGCCTCGCAAAGTCTCGCGCCATTCCGAGTCCGGCGGACAAAGTTGGCCAGCCCCACCCCCCAAGGCTATAGCCCACCCGTTTTTGTGGCCTTTTTCCGCTGGACGAACTTGGCGCCCCGGCCTTCGGGCGGGTATTTTTGGACGCGGCTGTGTCCGCGGCCTATTTTTGGCACACGGAGGCGCCTCGCAAAGTCTCGCGCCATTCCGAGTCCGGTGGACGAAGTTGGCCAGCCCCACCCCCCAAGGCTATCTCCCACCCGTTTTTGTGGCCTTTTTCCGCTGTACGAACTTGGCGCCCCGGCCTTCGGGCGGGTATTTTTGGGCGCGGCCGTGCCCGTGACCTATTTTTGGCACACGGAGGTGCCTCGCAAAGTCTCGCGCCATTCCGAGTCCGGCGGACGAAGTTGGCCAGCCCCACCCCCCAAGGCTATAGCCCACCCGTTTTTGTGGCCTTTTTCCGCTGGACGAACTTGGCGCCCCGGCCTTCGGGCGGGTATTATTGGGCGCGGCTGTGCCCGCGGCCTATTTTTGGCACACGGAGGTGCCTCGCAAAGTCTCGCGCCATTCCGAGTCCGGCGGACGAAGTTGGCCAGCCCCACCCCCCAAGGCTATAGCCCACCCGTTTTTGTGGCCTTTTTCCGCTGGACGAACTTGGCGCCCCGGCCTTCGGGCGGGTATTTTTGGGCTTGGCTGTGCCCGCGGCCTATTTTTGTCAAACAGAGGCGCCTCGCAAAGTCTCGCGCCATTCCGAGTCCGGCGGACAAAGTTGGCCAGCCCCACCCCCCAAGGCTATAGCCCACCTGTTTTTGTGGCATTTTTCCGCTGGACGAACTTGGCGCCCCGGCCTTCGGGCGGGTATTTTTGGGCGCGGCTGTGCCCACGGCCTATTTTTAGCACACGGAGGCGCCTCGCAAAGTCTCTCGCCATTCCGAGTCCGGCGGACGAAGTGGGCCAGCCCCACCCCCCAAGGCTATAGCCCACCCGTTTTTGTGGCCTTTTTCCGCTGGACGAACTTGGCGACCCGGCCTTGGGGGGCGGGTATTTTGGGGCGCGGCTGTTCCGCGGCCTATTTTTAGCACACGGAGGCGCCTCGCAGTCTCGCGCCATTCCTAGTCCGGAGGACGGTTGGCCAGTCCCACCCCGCAAGGCTATAGCCCACCCGTTTTTGTGGCCTTTTCCGCTGCACGACTTGGCGCCCGGCCTTCGGGCGGGTATTTTTGGCCGCGGCTGTGCCCACGGCCTATTTTTGGCACACGGAGGCGCCTCGCAAAGTCTCTCGCCATTCCGAGTCCCGGCGGACAGTGGGCCAGTCCCACCCCGCAAGGCTATAGCCCACCCGTTTTTGTGGCCTTTTTCCGCTGGACGAACTTGGCGCCCCGGCCTTCGGGCGGGTATTTTTGGGCGCGGCTGTGCCCACGGCCTATTTTTGGCACACGGAGGCGCCTCGCAAAGTCTCTCGCCATTCCGAGTCCGGCGGACGAAGTGGGCCAGCCCCACCCCCCAAGGCTATGGCCCACCCGTTTTTTTGGCCTTTTTCCGCTGGACGAACTTGGCGCCCCGGCCTTCGGGCAGGTATTTTTGGGCGCGGCTGTGCCCGCGTCGATTTTTGGCACATGGAGGTGCCTCGCAAAGTCTCGCGCCATTCCGAGTCCGGCGAACGAAGTTGGCCAGCGCCACCCCGCAAGGCTATAGCCCACCCGTTTTTGTGGCCTTTTTCCGCTGGACGAACTTGGCGCCCCGGCCTTCGGGGCGGTATTTTTGGGCGCAGCTGTGCCCGCGGCCTATTTTTGGCACACGGAGGCGCCTCGTAAAGTCTCGCGCCATTCCGAGGCCGGTGGACGAAGTTGGCCAGCCCCACCCCCCAAGGCTATAGCCCACCCGTTTTTGTGGCCTTTTTCCGCTGGACGAACTTGGCGCCCCGGCCTTCGGGCAGGTATTTTTGGGCGCGGCTGCGTCCGCGGCCTATTTTTGGCACACGGAGGCGCCTCGCAAAGTCTGGCGCCATTCCGAGTCCGGCGGACGAAGTTGGCCAGCCCCACCCCCCAAGGCTATAGCCCACCCGTTTTTGTGGCCTTTTTCCGCTGGACGAACTTGGCGCCCCGGCCTTCGGGGCGGTATTTTTGGGCGCAGCTGTGCCCGCGGCCTATTTTTGGCACACGGAGGCGCCTCGTAAAGTCTCGCGCCATTCCGAGGCCGGTGGACGAAGTTGGCCAGCCCCACCCCCCAAGGCTATAGCCCACCCGTTTTTGTGGCCTTTTTCCGCTGGACGAACTTGGCGCCCCGGCCTTCGGGCAGGTATTTTTGGGCGCGGCTGCGTCCGCGGCCTATTTTTGGCACACGGAGGTGCCTCGTAAAGTCTCGTGCCATTTCGAGTCCGGCGGACGAAGTTGGCCAGCCCCACCCCCCAAGGCTATAGCCCACCCGTTTTTGTGGCCTTTTTCCGCTGGACGAACTTGGCGCCCCGGCCTTCGGGCAGGTATTTTTGGGTGCGGCTGTGCCCGCGGCCTATTTTTGGCACACGGAGGCGCCTCACAAAGTCTCGCGCCATTCCGAGTCCGGCGGACGAAGTTGGCCAGCCCCACCCCCCCAAGGCTATAGCCCACCCGTTTTTGTGGCCTTTTTCCGCTGGACGAACTTGGCGCCCCGGCCTTCGGTCGGGTATTTTTGGGCGCGGCTATGCCCGCGGCCTATTTTTGGCACAGGGAGGCGCCTCGGAAAGTCTCGCGCCATTCCGAGTCCAGCGGACGAAGTTGGCCAGCCCCACCCCCCAAGGCTATAGCCCACCCGTTTTTGTGGTCTTTTTCCGCTGGACGAACTTGGCGCCCCGGCCTTCGGGTGGGTATTTTTGGGCGCGGCTGTGCCCACCGCCTATTTTTGGAACACGGAGGCGCCTCGCAACGTCTCGCGCCATTGCGAGTCCGGCGGACGAAGTTGGCCAGCCCCACCCCCCAAGGCTATAGCCCACCCGTTTTTGTGGCCTTTTTCCGCTGGACGAACTTGGCGCCCCGGCCTTCGGGGCGGTATTTTTGGGCGCAGCTGTGCCCGCGGCCTATTTTTGGCACACGGAGGCGCCTCGTAAAGTCTCGCGCCATTCCGAGGCCGGTGGACGAAGTTGGCCAGCCCCACCCCCCAAGGCTATAGCCCACCCGTTTTTGTGGCCTTTTTCCGCTGGACGAACTTGGCGCCCCGGCCTTCGGGCAGGTATTTTTGGGCGCGGCTGCGTCCGCGGCCTATTTTTGGCACACGGAGGCGCCTCGCAAAGTCTGGCGCCATTCCGAGTCCGGCGGACGAAGTTGGCCAGCCCCACCCCCCAAGGCTATAGCCCACCCGTTTTTGTGGCCATTTTCCGCAGGACGAACTTGGCGCCCCGGCCTTCGGGTGGGTATTTTTGGGCGCGGCTGTGCCCGCGGCCTATTTTTGGCACACGGAGGCACCTCGCAAAGTCTTGCGCATTTCGAGTCCGGCGCACGAAGTTGACCAGCCCCACCCCCCAAGGCTATAGCCCACCCGTTTTTGTGGCCTTTTTCCGCTGGACGAACTTGGCGCCCCGGCCTTGGGGGTATTTTTGGGCGCTGGCTGCGCATGACCTATGTTTGGCACACGGAGGCGCCTCGCAAAGTCTCGCGCCATTCCGAATCCGGCGGACGAAGTTGGCCGGCCCCACCCCCCAAGGCTATAGCCCACCCGTTTTTGTGGCCTTTTTCCGCTGGACGAACTTGGCGCCCCAGCCTTCGGGCGGGTATTTTTGGGCGCGGCTGTGCCCGCGGCCTACTTTTGGCACACGGAGGCACCTCGTAAAGTCTCGTGCCATTCCGAGTCCGGCGGACGAAGTTGGCCAGCCCCACCCCCCAAGGCTATAGCCCACGCGTTTTTGTGGCCTTTTTCCGCTCGACGAACTTGGCGCCCTGGCCTTCGGGTGGGTATTTCTGGGCGCGGCTGTGCCCACGGCCTATTTTTGGCACACAGAGGCGCCTGGCAAAGTCTCGCGCCATTCCGAGTCCGGCAGACGAGTTGGCCAGCCCCACCCCCCAAGGCTATAGCCCACCCGATTTTGTGGCCTTTTTCCGCGGGACGAACTTGGCGCCCCGGCCTTTGGGCGGGTATTTTTGGGCGCGGCTGTGCCCTCGCGCCATTCCGAGTCCGGCGGACGAAGTTGGCCAGCCCCACCCACCAAGGCTATAGCCCACCCGTTTTTGTGGCCTTTTTCCGCGGGACGAACTTGGCGCCCCGGCCTTTGGGCCGGTATTTTTGGGCGCGGCTGTGCCCACGGCCTATATTTCGTACATGGAGGCGCCTCGCAAAGTCTCGCGCCATTCCGAGTCCGGCAGACGAGTTGGCCAGCCCCACCCCCCAAGGCTATAGCCCACCCGATTTTGTGGCCTTTTTCCGCTGGACGAACTTGGCGCCCCGGCCTTCGGGCGGGTATTTTTGGGCGCGGCTGTGCCCGCGGCCTATTTTTGGCACAAGGAGGTGCCTCGCAAAGTCTCGCGCCATTCCGAGTCCGTCGGACGAAGTTGGCCAGCCCCACCCCCAAGGCTATAGCCCACCCGTTTTCTGGCCATTTTCCGCTGGACGAACTTGGCGCCCGGCCTTCGGGCGGAGTTTTTTGGGCGCGGCTGTGCCCGCGGCCTATTTTTGCCTCATGGAGGCGCCTCGCAAAGTCTCGCGCCATTCCGAGAACGTCGGACGAAGTTGGCCACCCCCACCCCCCAAGGCTATAGCCCACCCGTTTTTGTGGCCTTTTTCCGCTCGACGAACTTGGCGCCCTGGCCTTCGGGCGGGTATTTCTGGGCGCGGCTGTGCCCACGGCCTATTTTTGGCACACAGAGGCGCCTCGCAAAGTCTCGGGCCATTCCGAGTCCGGCGGACGAAGTTGGCCAGCCCCACCCCCCAAGGCTATAGCCCACCCGTTTTTGTGTCCTTTTTCCGCTGGACGAACTTGGCGCCCCGTCCTTCGGGCGGGTATTTTCGGGCGCGGCTGTGCCCGCGGCCTATTTTTGGCACACGGAGGCTCCTCGCAAAGTCTCGCGCCATTCCGAGTCCGGCGGACGAAGTTGGCCAGCCCCACCCACCAAGGCTATAGCCCACCCGTTTTTGTGGCCTTTTTCCGCTGGACGAACTTGGTGCCCCGGCCATCGGGCGGGTATTTTTGGGCGCGGCTGTGCCCGCGGCCTATATTTGGTACACGGAGGTGCCTCGCAAAGTCTCGCGCCATTCCGAGTCCGGCAGACGAGTTGGCCAGCCCCACCCCCCAAGGCTATAGCCCACCCGTTTTTGTGGCCTTTTTCCGCTGGACGAACTTGGCGCCCCGGCCTTCGGGCGGGTATTTAGGGGCGCGGCTGTGCCCGCGGCCTATATTTGGTACACGGAGGTGCCTCGTAATGTCTCGCGCCATTCCGAGTCCGGCAGACGAGTTGGCCAGCCCCACCCCCCAAGGCTATTGCCCACCCGTTTTTGTGGCCTTTTTTCGCTGGACGAACTTGGCGCCCTGGCCTTCGGGCGGGTATTTAGGGGCGCGGCTGTGCCCGCGGCCTATTTTTGGCACAAGGAGGCGCCTCGCAAAGTCTCACGCCATTCCGAGTCCGGCAGACGAGTTGGCCAGCCCCACCCCCCAAGGCTATAGCCCACCCGATTTTGTGGCCTTTTTCCGCTGGACGAACTTGGCGCCCCGGCCTTCGGGCGGGTATTTTTGGGCGCGGCTGTGCCCGCGGCCTATTTTTGGCACAAGGAGGTGCCTCGCAAAGTCTCGCACCATTCCGAGTCCGGCGGACGAAGTTGGCCAGCCCCACCCCCCAAGGCTATAGCCCACCCGTTTTTCTGGCCATTTTCCGCTGGACGAACTTGGCGCGCCGGCCTTCGGGCGGGTATTTTTGGGCGCGGCTGAGCCCGCGGCCTATTTTTGGCACATGGAGGTGCCTCGCAAAGTCTCGCGCCATTCCGAGTCCGGGCGGACGAAGTTGGCCAGCCCACCCCCAAGGCTATAGCCCACCCGTTTTGTGGCCTTTTTCCGCTGGGACGAACTTGGCGCCCGGCCTTCGGGCGGGTATTTTGGGAGCGCTGTGCCCGCGGCCTATTTTTGGCACACGGAGGTGCCTCGCAAAGTCTCGTACCAATCCGAGTCCGGCGGACAGTTGGCCAGCCCCACCCCCAAGGCTATAGCCCACCCATTTTTGTGGCCTTTTTCCGCTGAACAGACTTGGCGCCCGGCCATCGGGAGGGTATTTTTCCGCGAGGCTGTGCCCGCGGCCTATTTTTGGCACACGGAGGTTCCTCGCAAAGTCTCGCGCCATTCCGACTCCGGCGGACGAAGTTGGCCAGCCCTACCCCCCAAGGCTATAGCCCACCCGTTTTTGGGCTTTTCCGCTGGACGAGACTTGGCGCCCGGCCTTGGGCGGGTATTTTTGGCGCGGCTGTGCCCGCGGCCTATTTTTGGCACACGGAGGCGCCTCGCAAAGTCTCGCGCCATTCCGAGTCCGGCGGACGAAGTTGGCCAGCCCCACCCCCCAAGGCTATAGCCCACCCGTTTTTGTGGCCATTTTCCGCTGGACGAAATTGGCGCCCCGGCCTTCGGGCGAGTATTTTTGGGCGCGTCTGTGCCCGCGGCCTATTTTTGGCTCACGGAGGTGCCTCGCAAATTCTCGCGCCATTCCGAGTCCGGCGGACGAAGTTGGCCAGCCCCACCCCAAGGTCGTGAGCCCACCCGTTTTTGTGGCCATTTTCCGCTGGACGAACTTGGCGCCCCGGCCTTCGGGCGGGTATTTTTGGGCGCGGCTGTGCCCGCGGCCTATTTTTGGCACAAACAGGTGCCTCGCAAAGTCTCGCGCCATTCCGAGTCCGGCGGATGAAGTTGGCCAGCCCCCCCCCCCAAGGCTGTAGCCCACCCGTTTTTGTGGCCATTTTCCGCTGGCCGAACTTGGCGCCCCGGCCTTCGGGCGGGTATTTTTGGGCGCGGCTGTGTCCGCGGCCTATATTTGGTACACGGAGGCGCCTCGCAAAGTCTCGCGCCATTCCGAGTCCGGCGGACGAGTTGGCCAGCCCCACCCCCCAAGGCTATAGCCCACCCGTTTTTGTGGCCTTTTTCCGCTGGACGAACTTGGCGCCCCGGCCTTCGGGCGGGTATTTATGGGCGCGGCTGTGCCCGCGGCCTATATTTGGTACACGGAGGCGCCTCGCAAAGTCTCGCGCCATTCCGACTCCGGCGGACGAAGTTGGCCAGCCCCACCCCCCAAGGCTATGGCCCACCCGTTTTTTTGGCCTTTTTCCGCTGGACGAACTTGGCGCCCCGGCCTTCGGGCGGGTATTTTTGGGCGCGGCTGTGCGCGCGGCCTATTTTTGGCACACGGAGGCTCCTCGCAAAGTCTCGCGCCATTCCGAGTCCGGCGGACGAAGTTGGCCAGCCCCACCCCCCAAGGCTATAGCCCACCCGTTTTTGTGGCCATTTTCCGCTGGACGAAATTGGCCCCCCGGCCTTCGGGTGGGTATTTTTGGGCGCGGCTGTGCCCGCGGCCTATTTTTGGCTCACGGAGGCGCCTCGCAAAGTCTCGCACCATTCCGAGTCCGGCGGACGAAGTTGGCCAGCCCCACCCCCCAAGGCTGTAGCCCACCCGTTTTTGTGGCCTTTTTCCACTGGACGAACTTGGCGCCCCGGCCTTCGGGCGGGTTTTTATGGGCGCGGCTGTGCCCGCGGCCTATATTTGGTACACGGAGGCGCCTCGCAAAGTCTCGCGCCATTCCGACTCCGGCGGACGAAGATGGCCAGCCCCACCCCCCAAGGCTATGGCCCACCCGTTTTTTTGGCCTTTTTCCGCTGGACGAACTTGGCGCCCCGGCCTTCGGGCGGGTATTTTTGGGCGCGGCTGTGCCCGCGGCCTATTTTTGGCACATGGAGGCTCCTCGCAAAGTCTCGCGCCATTCCGAGTCCGGCGGACGAAGTTGGCCAGCCCCACCCCCCAAGGCTATAGCCCACCCGTTTTTGTGGCCTTTTTCCGCTGGACGAAATTCGCCCCCCGGCCTTCGGGTTGGTATTTTTGGGCGCGGCTGTGCCCGCGGCCTATTTTTGGCTCACGGAGGCGCCTCGCAAAGTCTCGCACCATTCCGAGTCCGGCGGACGAAGTTGGCCAGCCCCAACCCCAAAGGCAGTAGCCCACCCGTTTTGTGGCCTTTTCCGCGGGACGAACTTGGCGCCCCGGCCTTCGGGCGGGTATTTTTGGGCGCCGCTGTGCCCGCGGCCTATATTTGGTACACGGAGGCGCCTCGCAAAGTCTCGCTCCATTCCGAGTCCGGCGGACGAGTTGGCCAGCCCCACCCCCCAAGGCAATAACCCACCCGTTTTTGTGGCCTTTTTCCGCTGGACGAACTTGGCGCCCCGGCCTTCGGGCGGGTATTTTTGGGCGCGGCTGTGCCCGCGGCCTATATTTGGTACACGGAGGCGCCTCGCAAAGTCTCGCGCCATTCCGAGTCCGGCGGACGAGTTGGCCAGCCCCACCCCCCAATGCTATAGCCCACCCGTTTTTGTGGCCTTTTTCCGCTGGACGAACTTGGCGCCCCGGCCTTCGGGCGGGTATTTATGGGCGCGGCTGTGCCCGCGGCCTCTTTTTGGCACAAGGAGGCGCCTCCCAAAGTCACGCGCCATTCCGAGGCCGGCGGACGAAATTGGCCAGCCCCACCCCCCAAGGCTATAGCCCACCCGTTTTTCTGGCCATTTTCTGCTGGACGAACTTGGCGCCCCGGCCTTCGTTCGGGTATTTTGGGCGCGGCTGTGCCCGCGGCCTATTTTTGGCACAAGGAGGCGCCTCGCAAAGTCTCGCGCCATTCGGAGTCCGGCGGACGAACTTGGCCAGCCCCACCCCCCAAGGCTAAAGCCCACCCGTTTTGTGGCCTTTTTCCGCTGGGACGAACTTGGCGCCCCGGCCTTCGGGGGGGTTTTTTTGGGCGCGGCTGTGCCCGCGGCCTATTTTTGGCACACGGAGGTTCCTCGCAAAGTCTCGCGCCATTCCGAGTCCGGCGGATGGAGTTGGCCAGCCCCACCCCCCAAGGCTATAGCCCACCCCGTTTTGTGGCCGTTTTCCACTGGACAAACTTTGCGCCCAGGCCTTCGGGCAGGTATTTTTGGGCGCGGCTGTGCCCGCGGCCTATTTTTGTCAAACGGAGGCGCCTCGCAAAGTCTCGCGCCATTCCGAGTCCGGCGGACAAAGTTGGCCAGCCCCACCCCCCAAGGCTATATCCCACCCGGTTTTGTGGCATTTTTCCGCTGGCAGACCTTGGCGCCCCGGCCGTCGGGTGGGTATTTTTGGCCGCGGCTGTGTCCGCGGCCTATTTTTGGCACACGGAGGCGCCTCGCAAAGTCTCGCGCCATTCCGAGTCCGGCGGACGAAGTTGGCCAGCCCCACCCCCCAAGGCTATCTCCCACCCGTTTTTGTGGCCTTTTTCCGCTGTACGAACTTGGCGCCCCGGCCTTCGGGCGGGTATTTTTGGGCGCGGCTGTGCCCGCTGCCTATTTTTGGCACACGGAGGTGCCTCGCAAAGTCTCGCGCCATTCCGAGTCCGGCGGACGAAGTTGGCCAGCCCCACCCCCCAAGGCTATAGCCCACCCGTTTTTGTGGCCTTTTTCCGCTGGACGAACTTGGCGCCCGGGCCTTCGGGCGGGTATTATTATTAGGCGGCTGTGCCCGCGGCCTATTTTTGGCACACGGAGGTGCCTCGCAAAATCTCGCGCCATTCCGAGTCCGGCGGACGAGTTGGCCAGCCCCACCCCAAGGCTATAGCCCACCCGTTTTTGTGGCCTTTTTCCGCTGGGACGAGACTTGGCGCCCGGCCTTCGGGCGGGTATTTTTGGGCTTGGCTGTGCCCGCGGCCTATTTTTGTCAAACAGAGCGCCTCGCAAAGTCTCGCGCCATTCCGAGTCCGGCGGACAAAGTTGGCCAGCCCCACCCCCAAGGCTATAGCCCACCTGTTTTTGTGGCATTTTCCGCTGGGACGAACTTGGCGCCCGGCCTTCGGGGCGGGTATTTTGGGCGCGGCTGTGCCCACGGCCTATTTTTAGCACACGGAGGCGCCTCGCAAAGTCTCTCGCCATTCCGAGTCCGAGGCGGACGAAGTGGGCCAGCCCCACCCCCAAGGCTATAGCCCACCCGTTTTTGTGGCCTTTTTCCGCTGGGACGAACTTGGCGCCCGGCCTTCGGGCGGGTATTTTTAGGCGCGGCTGTTCCACATGGCCTATTTTTAGCACACGGAGGCGCCTCGCAAAGTCTCGCGCCATTCCTAGTCCGGAGGACGAAGTTGGCCAGTCCCACCCCGCAAGGCTATAGCCCACCCGTTTTTGTGGCCTTTTTCCGCTGCACGAACTTGGCGCCCCGGCCTTCGGGCGGGTATTTTTGGGCGCGGCTGTGCCCACGGCCTATTTTTGGCACACGGAGGCGCCTCGCAAAGTCTCTCGCCATTCCGAGTCCGGCGGACGAAGTGGGCCAGCCCCACCCCCCAAGGCTATAGCCCACCCGTTTTTGTGGCCTTTTTCCGCTGGACGAACTTGGCGCCCCGGCCTTCGGGCGGGTATTTTTTGGCGCGGCTGTGCCCACGGCCTATTTTTGGCACACGGAGGCGCCTCGCAAAGTCTCTCGCCATTCCGAGTCCGGCGGACGAAGTGGGCCAGCCCCACCCCCCAAGGCTATAGCCCACCCGTTTTTGTGGCCTTTTTCCGCTGGACGAACTTGGCGCCTCGGCCTTCCGGCGGGTATTTTTGGGCGCGGCTGTGCCCGTGGCCTATTTTTGGCACACGGAGGCGCCTCGCAAAGTCTCTCGCCATTCCGAGTCCGGCGGACGAAGTTGGCCAGCCCCACCCCCCAAGGCTATCTCCCACCCGTTTTTGTGGCCTTTTTCCGCTGTACGAACTTGGCGCCCCGGCCTTCGGGCGGGTATTTTTGGGCGCGGCTGTTCCTGGGGCCTATTTTTGGCACACGGAGGTTCCTCGCAAAGTCTCGCGCCATTCCGAGTCCGGCGGACGGAGTTCGCCAGCCCCACCCCCCAAGGCTATAGCCCACCCGTTTTTGCGGGCTTTTTCCGCTGGACGAACTTGGCGCCCCGGCCTTCGGGCGGGTATTTTTGGACGCGGTTGTGCCCGCAGCCTATTTTTGGCACACGGAGGCGCCTCGCAAAGTCTCGCGCCATTCCGAGTCCGGCGGACGACGTTCGCCAGCCCCACCCCCCAAGGCTATAGCCCACCCGTTTTTGTGGCCATTTTCCGCGGGACGAACGTGGCGCCCGGCCTTCGGGCGGGGTATTTTGGACGCGGTTGTGCCCGCAGCCTATTTTTGGCACACGGAGGCGCCTCGCAAAGTCTCGCGCCATTCCGAGTCCGGCGGACGACGTTCGCCAGCCCCACCCCCCAAGGCTATAGCCCACCCGTTTTTGTGGCCTTTTTCCGCTGGACGAACTTGGCGCCCCGGCCTTCGGGCGGGTATTTTTGGGCGCGGCTGTGCCCACGGCCTATTTTTGGCACACGGAGGCGCCTCGCAAAGTCTCTCGCCATTCCGAGTCCAGCGGACGAAGTGGGCCAGCCCCACCCCCCAAGGCTATAGCCCACCCGTTTTTGTGGCCTTTTTCCGCTGGACGAACTTGGCGCCCCGGCCTTCGGGCGGGTATTTTTGGGCGCGGCTGTTCCCGCGGCCTATTTTTAGCACACGGAGGCGCCTCGCAAAGTCTCGCGCCATTCCTAGTCCGGAGGACGAAGTTGGCCAGTCCCACCCCGCAAGGCTATAGCCCACCCGTTTTTGTGGCCTTTTTCCGCTGCACGAACTTGGCGCCCCGGCCTTCGGGCGGGTATTTTTGGGCGCGGCGGTGCCGGTGGCCTATTTTTGGCACACGGAGGTGCCTCGCAAAGTCTCGCGCCATTCCGAGTCCGGCGGACGAAGTTGGCCAGCCCCACCCCCCAAGGCTATAGCCCACCCGTTATTGTGGCCTTTTTCCGCCGGACGAACTTGGCGCCCCGGCCTTTGGGCAGGTATTTTTGCGCGCGGTTGTGCCCGCAGCCTATTTTTGCAACACGGAGGCGCCTCGCAAAGTCTCGCGCCATTCCGAGTCCGGCGGACGAAGTTGGCCAGCCCCACCCCCCAAGGCTATAGCCCACCCGTTTTTGTGGCCTTTTTCCGCTGGACGAACATGGCGCCCCGGCCTTCGGGCGGGTATTTTTGGGCGCGGCGGTGCCGGTGGCCTATTTTTGGCACACGGAGGTGCCTCGCAAAGTCTCGCGCCATTCCGAGTCCGGCGGACGAAGTTGGCCAGCCCCACCCCCCAAGGCTATAGCCCACCCGTTATTGTGGCCTTTTTCCGCCGGACGAACTTGGCGCCCCGGCCTTCAGGCGGGTATTTTTGGGTGCGGCTGTGCCCGCGGCCTATTTTTGGCACACGGAGGCGCCTCGCAAAGTCTCGCGCTATTCCGAGTCCGGCGGACGAAGTTTGCCAGCCCCACCCCCCAAGGCTATAGCCCACCCGTTTTTGTGGCCTTTTTCGGCTGGACGAACTTGGCGCCCCGGCCTTTGGGCAGGTATTTTTGCGCGCGGTTGTGCCCGCAGCCTATTTTTGCAACACGGAGGCGCATCGCAAAGTCTCGCGCCATTCCGAGTCCGGCGGACGAAGTTGGCCAGCCCCACCCCCCAAGGCTATAGCCCACCCGTTTTTGTGGCCTTTTTCCGCTGGACGAACTTGGCGCCCCGGACTTCGGGCGGGTATTTTTGGGCGCGGCTGTTCCCGCGGCCTATTTTTGGCACACGGAGGCGCCTCGCAAAGTTTCGCACCATTCCGAGTCCGGCGGACGAAGTTGGCCAGCCCCACCCCCCAAGGCTATAGCCCACCCGTTTTTGTGGCCTTTTTCCGCTGGACGAACTTGGCGCCCCGGCCTTCGGGCGGGTATTTTTGGGTGCGGCTGCGCCCGCGGCCTATTTTTAGCACACGGAGGCACCTCGCAAAGTCTCGAGCCATTCCTAGTCCGGAGGACGAAGTTGGCCAGTCCCACCCCGCAAGGCTATAGCCCACCCGTTTTTGTGGCCTTTTTCCGCTGGACGAACTTGGCGCCCCGGCCTTCGGGCGGGTATTTTTGGGCGCGGCGGTCCCGGTGGCCTATTTTTGGCACACGGAGGTGCCTCGCAAAGTCTCGCGCCATTCCGAGTCCGGCAGACGAAGTTGGCCAGCCCCACCCCCCAAGGCTATAGCCCACCCGTTATTGTGGCCTTTTTCCGCCGGACGAACTTGGCGCCCCGGCCTTTGGGCAGGTATTTTTGCGCGCGGTTGTGCCCGCAGCCTATTTTTACAACACGGAGGCGCCTCGCAAAGTCTCGCGCCATTCCGAGTCCGGCGGACGAAGTTGGCCAGCCCCACCCCCCAAGGCTATAGCCCACCCGTTTTTGTGGCCTTTTTCCACTGGACGAACTTGGCGCCCCGGCCTTCGGGCGGGTATTTTTGGGCGCGGCGGTGCCGGTGGCCTATTTTTGGCACACGGAGGTGCCTCGCAAAGTCTCGCGCCATTCCGAGTCCGGCGGACGAAGTTTGCCAGCCCCACCCCCCAAGGCTATAGCCCACCCGTTTTTGTGGCCTTTTTCCGCCGGACGAACTTGGCGCCCCGGTCTTCAGGCGGGTATTTTTGGGCGCGGCTGTGCCCGCGGCCTATTTTTGGCACACGGAGGTGCCTCGCAAAGTCTCGCGCTATTCCGAGTCCGGCGGACGAAGTTTGCCAGCCCCACCCCCCAAGGCTATAGCCCACCCGTTTTTGTGGCCTTTTTCGGCTGGACGAACTTGGCGCCCCGGCCTTTGGGCAGGTATTTTTGCGCGCGGTTGTGCCCGCAGCTTATTTTTGCCACACGGAGGCGCCTCGCAAAGTCTCGCGCCATTCCGAGTCCCGCGGACGAAAGTTGGCCAGCCCCACCCCCAAGGCTATAGCCCACCCGTTTTTGTGGCCTTTTTCCGCTGGGGCGAACTTGGCGCCCGGCCTTCGGGCGGGTATTTTTGGCGAGGCGGTGCCGGGTGGCCTATTTTGGCACACGGAGGTGCCTCGCAAAGTCTCGCGCCATTCCGAGTCCGGCGGACGAAGTTGGCCAGCCCCACCCCCCAAGGCTATAGCCCACCCGTTTTTGTGGCCTTTTTCCGCTGGACGAACATGGCGCCCCGGCCTTCGGGCGGGTATTTTTGGGCGCGGCTGTGCCCGTGGCCTATTTTTGGCAAACGGAGGCACCTCGCAAAGTCTCGCGCCATTCCGAGTCCGGCGGACGAAGTTGGCCAGCCCCACCCCCCAAGGCTATAGCCCACCCGTTTTTGAGGCCTTTTTCCGCTGGATGAACTTGGCGCCCCGGCCTTCGGGCGGGTATTTTTGGGCGCGGCTGTGCCCGCAGATTATTTTTGGCACACGGAGGCACCTCGCAAAGTCTCGCGCCATTCCGAGTCCGGCGGACGAAGTGGGCCAGCCCCACCCCGCAAGGCTATAGCCCACCCGTTTTTGTGGCCTTTTTCCGCTGGACGAACTTGGCGCCCCGGCCTTCGGGCGGGTATTTTTGGGCGCGGCTGTGCCGGTGGCCTATTTTTGGCACACGGAGGTGCCTCACAAAGTCTCGCGCTATTCCGAGTCCGGCGGACGAAGTTGGCCAGCCCCACCCCCCAAGGCTATAGCCCCCCCGGTTTTGTGGCCGTTTTCCGCGGGACGCACATGGCGCCCCGGCCTGCGGGCGGGGAGTTTTGGGCGCGGCGGGGCCCTTGCCTATTTTTGGCACACGGAGGCGCCTTACAAAGTCTCGCGCCATTCCGAGTCCGGCGGACGAAGTTGGCCAGCCCCACCCCCCAAGGCTATAGCCCACCCGTTTTTGTGGCCTTTTTCCGCTGCATGAACTTGGCGCCCTGGCCTTCGGGCGGGTATTTTTGGGCGCGGCTGTGCCCGTGGCCTATTTTTGGTACACGGAGGCACCTCGCAAAGTCTCGCGCCATTCCGAGTCCGGCAGACGAAGTTGGCCAGCCCCACCCCCCAAGGCTATAGCCCACCCGTTTTTGTGGCCTTTTTCCGCTGGACGAACTTGGCGCCCCGGCCTTCGGGCAGGTATTTTTGGGCGCGGCTGTGCCGCAGCCTATTTTTGCAACACGGAGGCACCTCGCAAAGTCTCGCGCCATTCCGAGTCCGGCGGACGAAGTTGGCCAGCCCCACCCCCAAAGGCTATAGCCCACCCGTTTTTGTGGCCTTTTTCCGCTGGACGAACTTGGCGCCCCGGACTTCGGGCGGGTATTTTTGGGCGCGGCTGTGCCCGCGGCCTATTTTTGGCACACGGAACTTGGCGCCCCGGCCTTCAGGCGGGTATTTTTGGGCGCGGCTGTGCCCGCGGCCTATTTTTGGCACACGGAGGCGCCTCGCAAAGTCTCGCGCCATTCCGAGTCCGGCGGACGAAGTTGGCCAGCCCCAGCCCCCAAGGCTATAGCCCACCCGTTTTTGTGGCCTTTTTCCGCTGGACGAACTTGGCGCCCCGGCCTTCGGGCAGGTATTTTTGGGCGCGGTTGTGCCCGCAGCCTATTTTTGCAACTCGGAGGCTCCTCGCAAAGTCTCACGCCATTCCGAGTCCGGCGGACGAAGTTGGCCAGCCCCACCCCCCAAGGCTATAGCCCACCCGTTTTTGTGGCATTTTTCCGCTGGACGAACTTGGCGCCCCGGCCTTCGGGCAGGTATTTTTGGGCGCGGTTGTGCCCGCAGCCTATTTTTGCAACACGGAGGCGCCTCGCAAAGTCTCGCGCCATTCCGAGTCCGGCGGACGAAGTTGGCCAGCCCCCCCCCCCAAGGATATAGCCCACCCGTTTTTGTGGCCTTTTTCCGCTGGACGAACTTGGCGCCCCGGCCTTCGGGCGGGTATTTTTGGGCGCGGCTGTGCCCGCGGCCTATTTTTGGCACACGGAGGCGCGTTGCAAAGTCTCGCGCCATTCCGAGTCCGGCGGACGAAGTTGGCCAGCCCCACCCCCCAAGGCTATAGCCCACCCGTTTTTGTGTCCTTTTTCCGCTGGACGAACTTGGCGCCCCGGCCTTCGGGCGGGTATTTTTGGGCGCGGCTGTGTCCGCGGCCTATTTTTCGCGCACGGAGGTGCCTCGCAAAGTCTCGCGCCATTCCGAGTCCGGCGGACGAACTTGGCCAGCCCCACCCCCCAAGGCTATAGCCCACCCGGTTTTGTGGCCTTTTTCCGCTGGACGAACTTGGCGCCCTGGCCTTCAGGCGGGTATTTTTGGGCGCGGCTGTGCCCACGGCCTATTTTTTGCACATGGAGGCACCTCGCAAGGTCTCGCGCCATTCCGAGTCCGGCGGACGAAGTTGGCCAGCCCCACCCCCCAAGGCTATAGCCCACCCGTTTTTGTGGCCTTTTTCCGCTGGACGAACTTGGCGCCCCGGCCTTCGGGCAGGTATTTTTGGGCGCGGCTGTGCCGCAGCCTATTTTTGCAACACGGAGGCACCTCGCAAAGTCTCGCGCCATTCCGAGTCCGGCGGACGAAGTTGGCCAGCCCCACCCCCAAAGGCTATAGCCCACCCGTTTTTGTGGCCTTTTTCCGCTGGACGAACTTGGCGCCCCGGCCGGACTTTCAGGGCGGCTGTATTATTTTACAGCGCGGGCTGTGCCAAAGTCTCTCGCGCCATTCCGAGTCCGGCGGACACGTTGAACTTGGCGCCCCAAGGCTATAGCCCACCCGTTTTGTGGCCTTTTTCGCTGGCGAACTTGGCGCCTGTGCCTTGGGCGGGGTATTTTGCGGCTGCTGTGCCCAGCCACCCCACGGAGGCGCCTGCAAAGTCTCGCGCCATTCCGAGTCCGGCGGACGAAGTTGGCCAGCCCCACCCCCCAAGGCTATAGCCCACCCGTTTTTGTGTCCTTTTTCCGCTGGACGAACTTGGCGCCCCGGCCTTCGGGCGGGTATTTTTGGGCGCGGCTGTGCCCACGGCCTATTTTTTGCACATGGAGGCACCTCGCAAGGTCTCGCGCCATTCCGAGTCCGGCGGACGAAGTTGGCCAGCCCCACCCCCCAAGGCTATAGCCCACCCGTTTTTGTGGCCTTTTTCCGCTGGACGAACTTGGCGCCCCGGCCTTCGGGCGGGTATATTTGGGCGCGGCTGCTCCCGCGGCCTATTTTTGAATCACGGAGGCGCCTCGCTAAGTCTCGCGCCATTCTGAGTCCGGCGGACGAAGTTGGCCAGCCCCACCCCCCAAGGCTATAGCCCACCCGTTTTTGTGGCCTTTTTCCGCTGGACGAACTTGGCGCCCCAGCCTTCGGGCGGGTATTTTTGGGCGCGGCTGTGTCCGCGGCCTATTTTTCGCGCACGGAGGCGTCTCGCAAAGTCTCGCGCCATTCCGAGTCCGGCGGACGAAGTTTGCCAGCCCCATCCCCCAAGGCTATAGCCCACCCGTTTTTGTGGCCTTTTTCTACTGGACGAACTTGGCGCCCCGGCCTTCGGGCTGGTTTTTTTGGGCGCGGCTGTGCCCGCGGCCTACTTTTTGGCACACGGAGGCGGCTCGCAAAGTCTGGCGCCATTCCAAGTCCGGCGGACGAAGTTGGCCAGCCCCACCCCCCAAGGCTATAGCCCACCCGTTTTTGTGGCCTTTTTCCGCTGGACGAACTTGGCGCCCTGGCCTTAGGGCGGGTATTTTTGGGTGCGGCTGTGCCCGCGGCCTATTTTTGGCACACGGAGGCGCCTCGCAAAGTCTCTCGCCATTCCGAGTCCGGCGGACGAAGTTGGCCAGCCCCACCCCCCAAGGCTATAGCCCACCCGTTTTTTTGGCCATTTTCCGCTGGACGAACTTTGCGCCCGGCCTTCGGGCGGGTATTTTTGGGGGCGGCTGTGCCCGCGGCCGATGTTTGGCACACGGAGGCCCCTCGCAAAGTCTCGCGCCATTCCGAGTCCGGCGGACGAAGTTGGCCAGCCCCACCCCCGAGGCGATAGCGCACCCCGTTTTGTGGCCTTTTTCCGCTGGGGACGAACTTGGCGCCCTGCCTCGGGGGAGGTATTTTTGGGCGCGGCTGTGCCTTGTGCCTATTTTGGCACACGGATGTGACTCGCAAAGTCTCGCGCCATTCCGTGTCCGGCGGTCGTATTTGGCCAGCCCCCCCCCCCAAGGCTATAGCCCACCCGTTTTTGTGGCCTTTTTCCGCTGGACGAACTTGGCGCCCCGGCCTTCGGGCGGTTATTTTTGGGCGCGGCTGTGCCCGCGGCCTATTTTTGGCACACGGAGGCGCCTCGCAAAGTCTCGCGCCATTCCGAGTCCGGCGGACGAAGTTGGCCAGCCCCACCCCCCAAGGCTATAGCCCACCCGTTTTAGTGGCCTTTTTCCGCTGGACGAACTTGGCGCCCCGTCCTTCGGGCGGGTATTGTTGGCCGCGGCTGTGCCCGCGGCCTATTTTTGGCACACGGAGGCGCCTCGCAAAGTCTCGCGCCATTCCGAGTCCGGCGGACGAAGTTGGCCAGCCCCACCCCCCAAGGCTATAGCCCACCCGTTTTTGTGGCCTTTTTTCCGCTGGACGAACTTGACGCCCCGGCCTTCGGGCGGTTATTTTCGGGCGCGGCTGTGCCCGCGGCCTATTTTTGGCACACGGAGACGCCTCGCAAATTCTCGCGCCATTCCGAGTCCGGCGGACGAAGTTGGCCAGCCCCACCCTCCAAGGCTATAGCCCACCCGTTTTTGTGCCCTTTTTCCGCTGGACGAACTTGGCGACCCGGCCTTCGGCAGTATTTTTAGGCGCGGCTGTGCCGCGGCCTATTTTTGGCACACGGAGGCGCCTCGCAAAGTCTCGCGCCATTCGAGTCCGGCGGACAAGTTGGCCAGCCCCACCCCCAAGGCTATAGCCCACCCGTTTTGTGGCCTTTTTCCGCTGGGACGAACTTGGCGCCCGGCCTTGGGCGGGTATTTTGGGCGCGGCTGTGCCCGCGGCCTATTTTGGCACACGGAGGCGCCTCGCAAAGTCTCGCGCCATTCCGAGTCCGGCGGACGAAGTTGGCCAGCCCCACCCCCAAGGCAATAACCCAACCGGTTTTGTGGCCTTTTTCCGCTGGGCCGAACTTGGCGCCCGGCCTTCGGGCGGGTATTTTAAGGCGGCTGTGCCCACCGCGGCCTATTTTTGGCACACGGAGGCGCCTCGCAAAGTCCCGCGCCATTCCGAGTCCGGCGGACGAAGTTGGCCAGCCCCACCCCCGAAGGCTATAGCCCACCCGTTTTTGTGGCCTTTTTCCGCTGGACGAACTTGGCGCCCCGGCCTTCGGGCGGGTATTATTGGAGGTGCGGCTGTGCCCGCGGCCTGGCCCACAGCACACGGGGCGCCTCGCAAAGTCTCGCGCCATTCCGAGTCCGAGCGGACGAAGTTGGCCAGCCCCACCCCCAAGGCTATAGCCCACCGTTTTTGTGGCCTTTTTCCGCTGGGCGAACTTGGCGCCCGGCCTTCGGGCGGGTATTTTGGGCGCGGCTGTGCCCGCGGCCTATTTTGGCACACGGAGGCGCCTCGCAAAGTCTCGCGCCATTCCGAGTCCGGCGGGACGAAGTTGGCCAGCCCCACCCCCAAGGCTATAGCCCACCCGTTTTTGTGGCCTTTTTCCGCTGGGACGAACTTGGCGCCCCGGCCTTCCGGGCGGGTATTTTGGGCGCGGCTGTGCCCGTGGCCTATTTTGGCACACGGAGGCGCCCTCGCAAAGTCTCGCGCCATTCCGAGTCCGGCGGACGAAGTTGGCCAGCCCCACCCCCAAGGCTATAGCCCACCCGTTTTTGTGGCCTTTTTCCGCTGGGCGAACTTGGCGCCCGGCCTTCGGGCGGGTATTTTTAGGCGCGGCTGTGCCCATGGCCTATTTTTTTGGCACACGGAGGCGCCTCGCAAAGTCTCGCGCCATTCCGAGTCCAGCGGACGAAGTTGGCCAGCCCCACCCCCCAAGGCTATAGCCCACCCGTTTTTGTGGCCTTTTCCGCTGGGCGAACTTGGCGCCCCGGCCTTCGGGCGGGTATTTTTAGGCGCGGCTGTGCCCGCGGCCTATTTTGGCACACGGAAGCGCCTCGCAAAGTCTCGCGCCTTTCCGAGTCCGAGGCGGACGAAGTTGGCCAGCCCCACCCCCAAGGCTATAGCCCACCCGTTTTGTGGCCTTTTCCGCTGGGCCGAACTTGGCGCCCGGCCTTCGGGCGGGTATTTTTATTTTGGCTGTGCCCGCGGCCTATTTTGGCACACGGAGGCGCCTCGCAAAGTCTCGCGCCATTCCGAGTCCGGCGGACAGAGTTGGCCAGCCCCACCCCCAAGGCTATAGCCCACCCGTTTTGTGGCCTTTTTCCGCTGGACGAACTTGGCGCCCGGCCTTCGGGCGGGTATTTTTGGCGCGGCTGTGCCCGTGGCCTATTTTTGGCACACGGAGGCGCCTCGCAAAGTCTCGCGCCATTCCGAGTCCGGCGGACGAAGTTGGCCAGCCCCACCCCCCAAGGCTATAGCCCACCCGTTTTTGTGGCCTTTTTCCGCTGGACGAACTTGGCGCCCCGGCCTTCGGGCAGGTATTTTTGGGCGCGGCTAATCCCCGCGGCCTATTTTTAGCACACAGAGGCTCCTCGCAAAGTCTCGCGCCATTCCGAGTCCGGCGGACGAAGTTGGCCAGCCCCACCCCCCAAGGCTATAGCCCACCCGTTTTGTGGCCTTTTTCCGCTGGGCCGAACTTGGCGCCCGGCCTTCGGGCGGGTATTTTTGGGCGCGGCTGTGCCCGCGGCCTATTTTTGGCACACGGAGGTGCCTCGCAAAGTCTCGCGCCATTCCGAGTCCGGCGGACGAAGGTTGGCCAGCCCCACCCCCAAGGCTATAGCCCACCCGTTTTTGTGGCCTTTTCCGCTGGGCCGAACTTGGCGCCCGGCCTTGGGCAGGTATTTTGGGCGGCTGGCTGTGCCTTTGGCATATTTTTGGCACACGTTGGCGCCTCGCAAAGTCTCGCGCCATTCCGAGTCCGGCGGACGAAGTTGGCCAGCCCCACCCCCCAAGGCTATAGCCCACCCATTTTTGTGGCCTTTTTCCGCTGGACGAACTTTGCGCCCCGGCCTTCGGTTGGGTATTTTTGGGCGCGGCTGTGCCTGCGGCTTATTTTTGGCACACGGAGGCGCCTCGTAATGTGTCGCGCCATTCCGAGTCCGGCGGACGAAGTTGGCCAGCCCACCCCCCAAGGCTATAGCCCACCCGTTTTTGTGGCCTTTTTCCGCTGGCCGAACTTGGCGCCCCGGCCTTCGGGCGGGTATTTTTGGGCGCGGCTGTGCCTGTGGCTTATTTTTGGTACACGGAATCGCCTCGCAAAGTCTCGCGTCATTCCGAGTGTGGCGGACGAAGTTTGCCAGCCCATCCCCCCAAGGCTTTAGCCCACCCGTTTTGTGGCCTTTTCCGCTGGGCCGAACTTGGCGCCCGGCTTCGGGCGGGTATTTTCAGGCGCGGCTGTGCCCGCGGCCTATTTTTGCAGCACGGAGGCGCCTCGCAAAGTCTCGCGCCATTCCGAGTCCGGCGGACGAAGTTGGCCAGCCCCACCCCCAAGGCTATAGCCCACCCGTTTTGTGGCCTTTTTCCGCTGGGCGAACTTGGCGCCCGGCCTTGGGCGGGTATTTTTGCGCGGCGCGGCTGTGCCGCTGGCCTATTTTTGGCACACGGAGGCGCCTCGCAAAGTCTCGCGCCATTCCGAGTCCGGCGGACGAAGTTGGCCAGCCCCACCCCCAAGGCTATAGCCCACCCGTTTTGTGGCCTTTTCCGCTGGGCGAACTTGGCGCCCGGCCTTCGGGCGGGGTTTTTAGGTGCGGCTGTGGCCCCGCGGCCTATTTTTGGCACACGGAGGCGCCTCGCAAAGTCTCGCGCCATTCCGAGTCCGGCGGACGAAGTTGGCCAGCCCCACCCCCAAGGCTATAGCCCACCCGTTTTGTGGCCTTTTTCCGCTGGCCGAACTTGGCGCCCGGCCTTCGGGCGGGTATTTTTGGCGCGGCTGTGCCGGTGGCCTATTTTTGGCACACGGAGGCGCCTCGCAAAGTCTCGCGCCATTCGAGTCCGGCAGACGAAGTTGGCCAGCCCCACCCCCAAGGCTATAGCCCACCCGTTTTTGTGGCCTTTTCCGCTGGACGAACTTGGCGCCCGGCCTTTGGGCGGGTATTTTTGGCGCGGCTGTGCCCGCGGCCTATTTTGGCACACGGAGGCGCCTCGCAAAGTCTCGCGCCATTCCGAGTCCGGCGGACGAGTTGGCCAGCCCCACCCCCAAGGCTATAGCCCACCCGTTTTGTGGCCTTTTTCCGCTGGACGAACTTGGCGCCCGGCCTTCGGGCGGGTATTTTTAGGCTGGCTGTGCCCGTGGCCTATTTTTGGCACACGGAGGTGCCTCGCAAAGTCTCGCGCCATTCCGAGTCCGGCGGACGAAGTTGGCCAGCCCCACCCCCAAGGCTATAGCCCACCCGTTTTGTGGCCTTTTTCCGCTGGGACGAACTTGGCGCCCGGCCTTCGGGCGGGTATTTTTGGCGCGCGGCTGTGCCCCCATGCCTATTTTGGCACACGGAGGTGCCTCGCAAAGTCTCGCGCCATTCCGAGTCCGGCGGACAGTTGGCCAGCCCCACCCCCAAGGCTATAGCCCACCCATTTTTGTGGCCTTTTTCCGCTGGACGAACTTGGCGCCCGGCCTTTGGGCAGGTATTTTTGGGCGCGGCTGTGCCCGCAGCCTATTTTGGCACACGGAGGCGCCTCGCAAAGTCTCGCGCCATTCCGAGTCCGAGGCGGACGAAGTTGGCCAGCCCCACCCCCAAGGCTATAGCCCACCCGTTTTGTGGCCTTTTTCCGCTGGGCGAACTTGGCGCCCGGCCTTCGGGCGGGTATTTTTGGGCGCGGCTGTGCCGGTGGCCTATTTTGGCACACGGGTGCCTCGCAAAGTCTCGCGCCATTCCGAGTCCGGCGGCGGAAGTTGGCCAGCCCCACCCCCAAGGCTATAGCCCACCCGTTTTGTGGCCTTTTTCCGCTGGGCCGAACTTGGCGCCCGGCCTTCGGGCGGGTATTTTTGGGTGCGGGTTTGCCGTCGGCCTATTTTGGTAAACGGAGGCGCCTCGCAAAGTCTCGCGCCATTCCGAGTCCGGCGGACGAAGTTGGCCAGCCCCACCCCCCAAGGCTATAGCGCACCCGTTTTTGTGGCCTTTTTCCGCTGGATGAACTTGGCGCCCGGCCTTCGGGCGGGTATTTTGGGCGCGGCTGTGCCCGCAGCCTATTTTGGCACACGGAGGTGCCTCGCAAAGTCTCGCGCCATTCCGAGTCCGGCGGACGAAGTGGGCCAGCCCCACCCCCAAGGCTATAGCCCACCCGTTTTGTGGCCTTTTTCCGCTGGGACGAACTTGGCGCCCGGCCTTCGGGCGGGTATTTTGGGCGCGGCTGTGCCCGGTGGCCTATTTTTGGCACACGGAGGTGCCTCGCAAAGTCTCGCGCCATTCCGAGTCCGGCGGACCAGTTGGCCAGCCCCACCCCAAGGCTATAGCCCACCCGTTTTTGTGGCCTTTTTCCGCTGGGACGAACTTGGCGCCCGGCCTTCGGGCGGGTATTTTTTGGGCGCGGCTGTGCCCGCGGCCTATTTTTGGCACACGGAGGCGCCTTGCAAAGTCTCGCGCCATTCCGAGTCCGGCGGCGGGAAGTTGGCCAGCCCCACCCCCAAGGCTATAGCCCACCCGTTTTGTGGCCTTTTTCCGCTGGACGAACTTGGCGCCCGGCCTTGGGTGGGTATTTTTGGGGCGGCTGTGCCCGTGGCCTATTTTGGCACACGGAGGTGCCTCGCAAAGTCTCGCGCCATTCCGAGTCCGGCGGATGAAGTTGGCCAGCCCCACCCCAAGGCTATATCCCACCCGTCTTTGTGGACTATATCCGCTGTACGAACTTGGCGCCCCGGCCTTCTGGCAGTTATTTTTAGGCGCGACTGTGCCCGCGGCCTGTATTTTGCACACGGAGGCGCCTCGCAAAGTCTCGCGCCATTCCGAGTCCGGCGGACGAAGTTGGCCAGCCCCACCCCATAAGGCTATAGCCCACCCGTTTTTGTGGCCTTTTTCCGCTGGGCCGAACTTGGCGCCCGGCCTTCGGGCGGGTATTTTTAGGCGCGGCTGTGCCCGCGGCCCTATTTTTACAGCACACGGAGGCGCCTCGCAAAGTCTCGCGCCATTCCGAGTCCGGCGGACACCCCGGAACTTGGCCGCCCCCCCTTCAGGCGGGTATTTTTTTGGGCCGCTGGCTGTGCGCCCGCGGCCCTATTTTGGCACACTGGAGGCGCCTCGCAAAGTCTCGCGCCATTCCGAGTCCGGCGGACGAAGTTGGCCAGCCCCACCCCCCAAGGCTATAGCCCACCCGTTTTTGTGGCCTTTTTCGGCTGGACGAACTTGGCGCCCCGGCCTTCGGGCGGGTATTTTTGGGCGCGGCTGTGCCCGCGGCCTATTTTTGCACACGGGCGCCTCCTCAAAGTCTCGCGCCATTCCGAGTCCGGCGGACGAAGTTGGCCAGCCCCACCCCCAAGGCTATAGCCCACCCGTTTTGTGGCCTTTTTCCGCTGGACGAACTTGCCGCCCGGCCTTCGGGGGGGTATTTTTGGGCGCGGCTGTGCCCGCAGCCTATTTTGGCAAACGGAGGCGCCTCGCCAAGTCTCACGCCATTCCGAGACCGGCGGACGAAGTTGGCCAGCCACACCCCCCAAGGCTATAGCCCACCCGTTTTTGTGGCCTTTTTCCGCTGGGACGAACTTGGCGCCCGGCCTTCGGGCGGGTATTTTAGCGCACGGCTGTGCCCGCGGCCTAACTTTGGCACGCGGAGGCGCCTCGCAAAGTCTCGCGCCATTCCGGGTCCGGCGGACGAAGTTGGCCAGCCCCACCCCCAAGGCTATAGCCCACCCGTTTTGTGGCCTTTTTCCGCTGGACGAACTTGGCGCCCCGGCCTTCGGGCGGGTATTTTTGGGCGCGGCTGTGCCCGCGGCCTATTTTTGGCACACGGAGGTGCCTCGCAAAGTCTCGCGCCATTCCGAGTCCGGCGGACGAAGTTGGCCAGCCCCACCCCCCAGGCAAAAGCCCCCCCCGTTTTGTGGCCATTTTACGCGGGACCAACATGGCGCCCCCGCCGTCCGGCGGGGTTTTTTTGGCGCGGCGGTGCCCGCGGCCTATTTTTGGCACACGGAGGTGCCTCGCAAAGTCTCGCGCCATTCCGAGTCCGGCGGACGAAGTTGGCCAGCCCCACCCCCAAGGCTATAGCCCACCCGTTTTTGTGGCCTTTTTCCGCTGGACGAACTTGGCGCCCCGGCCTTCGGGCGGGTATTTTGGGCGCGGCTGTGTCCGCGGCCTATTTTTGGCACACGGAGGCGCCTCGCAAAGTCTCGCGCCATTCCGAGTCCGGCGGACGAAGTTGGCCAGCCCCACCCCCCAAGGCTATAGCCCACCCGGTGTTGGGGCCTTTTTCCGCTGGACGAACGTGGCGCCCCGGCCTTCGGGCGGGTATTTTTGGGCGCGGCTGTGCCCGCGGCCGATTTGTGGCACACGGAGGGCGCTCGCAATGTCTCGCGCCATTCCGAGTCCGGCGCCCGAGAGGGGCCAGCCCCACCCCCCAAGGCTATAGCCCACCCGTTTTTGTGGCCTTTTTCCGCTGGACGAACTCGGCGAACCCGGCCTTCGGGCGGGTATTTTTGGGCGCGGCTGTGCCCGCGGCCTATTTTTGGCACACGGAGGTGCCTTGCAAAGTCTCGCGCCATTCCGAGTCCGGCGGACGAAGTTGGCCAGCCCCACCCCCCAAGGCTATAGCCCACCCGTTTTTGTGGCCTTTTTCCGCTGGACGAACTTGGCGCCCCGGCCTTCGGGCGGGTATTTTTGGGCGCGGCTGTGCCCGCGGCCTATTTTTGGCACATGGAGGCGCCTCGCAAAGTCTCGCGCCATTCCGAGTCCGGCGGACGAAGTTGGCCAGCCCCACCCCCCAAGGCTATAGCCCACCCGTTTTTGTGGCCTTTTTCCGCTGGACGAACTTGGCGCCCCGGCCTTCGGGCGGGTATTTTTAGGCGCGGCTGTGCCCGCGGCCTATTTTTGGTACACGGAGACGCCTCGCAAAGTCTCGCGCCATTCCGAGTCCGGCGGATGAAGTTGCCCAGCCCTACCCCCCAAGGCTATAGCCCACCCGTTTTTGTGGCCTTTTTCCGCTGGATGAACTTGGCGCCCAGGCCTTCGGGCGGGTATTTTTCGGCGCGGCTGTTCTCGCGGCCTATTTTTGGCTCACGGGCGCCTCGCAAAGTCTCGCGCCATTCCGAGTCCGGCGGACGAAGTTGGCCAGCCCCACCCCCTAGGCTAAAGCCCACCCGTTTTTGTGGGCTTTTTCGCTGGACGAACTTGGCGCCCGGCCTTCGGGCGGGTATTTTTGGGCGCGGCTGTGCCCGTTTTGGCCTATTTTTGGCACACGGAGGCGCCTCGCAAAGTCTCGCGCCATTCCAAGTCCAGCGGACGAAGTTGGCCAGCCCCACCCCCCAAGGCTATAGCCCACCCGTTTTTGTGGCCTTTTTCCGCTGGACGAACTTGGCGCCCCGGCCTTCGGGCGGGTATTTTTGGGCGCGGCTGTGCCCGCGGCCTATTTTTGGCACACGGAGGCGCCTCGCAAAGTCTCGCGCCATTCCCGAGTCCGGCGGACGAAGTTGGCCAGCCCCACCCCCAAGGCTATAGCCCACCGTTTTTGTGGCCTATTTCCGCTGGCCCCACTTGGCGCCCCGCCCTTCGGGAAGGTATTTCTGGGCGCGTCTGTGCCCGGTTCCTATTTTTGGCACACGGAGGGCCACCTCGCAAAGTCTCGCGCCATTCCGAGTCCGGCGGACAGAAGTTGGCCAGCCCCACCCCCAAGGCTATAGCCCACCCGTTTTGTGGCCTTTTTCCGCTGGGCGAACTTGGCGCCCGGCCTTTGGGCGGGGAATTTTTGGCGGGGGTGTGGCCGGGGCCTTATTTTTGGCACACGGAGGCGCCTCGCAAAGTCTCGCGCCATTCCGAGTTCAGCGGACCAGTTGGCCAGCCCCACCCCCAAGGCTATAGCCCACCCGTTTTTGTGGCCTTTTTCCGCTGGGCCGAACTTGGCGCCCGGCCTTCGGGTGGTTATTTTTGGCGCGGCTGTGCCCGTGGCCTGGCCCCCAGCACACGGAGGCGCTTCGCAAAGTCTCGCGCCATTCCGTGTCCGGCGTAAGAAGTTGTCCAGCCCCACACCCGAAGGCTATAGCCCTCGCGTTTTTGTGGCGTTTTTCCTCTGTACGAACTTGGCGCCACGGCGTTCGTTCGGGTTTTTTTGGTCGTGGCTGTGCCGTGCAGCCTATTTTTGGCACACGGAGGAGCCTCGCAAAGTCACGCGCCATTCCGAGTTCGGCGTACGTTTTTGGCCAGCCCCACCCCCCATGGCTATAGCCCACCCGTTTTTGTGGCCTTTTTCCGCTGAACGACCTGGGCGCCGCGGCCTTCGGGGGGTTATTTTTGTCGCGGCTGTGCCCGCGGCCTATTTTTGGCACATGGAGGCGCCTCACAAAGTCTCGCCATTCGAGTCCGGTGGACGAAGTTGGCCAGCCCCACCCCCAAGGCTATAGCCCACCCGTTTTTGTGGCCTTTTTCCGCTGGGCCGAACTTGGCGCCCGGCCTTCGGGCGGGTATTTTGGCGCGGCTGTGCCGCGGCCTATTTATTTTTGCATCACGGAGGCCCCTCGCAAAGTCTCGCGCCATTCCGAGTCCGGCGGACGAAGTTGGCCAGCCCCACTCCCCAAGGCTATAGCCCACCCGTTTTTGTGGCCTTTTTCCGCTGGACGAACTTGGCGCCCCGGCCTTCGGGCGGGTATTTTTTGGCGCGGCTGTGCCCGCGGCTTATTTTTGGCATGCGAAGGCGCCTCGCAAAGTCTCGCGCCATTCCGAGTCCGGCGGACGAAGTTGGCCAGCCCCACCCCCCAAGGCTATAGCCCACCCGTTTTTGTGGCCTTTTTCCGCTGGACGAACTTGGCGCCCCGGCCTTCGGGCTGGTTTTTTTGGGCGCGGCTGTGCCCGCGGCCTACTTTTTGGCACACGGAGGCGGCTCGCAAAGTCTGGCGCCATTCCAAGTCCGGCGGACGAAGTTGGCCAGCCCCACCCCCCAAGGCTATAGCCCACCCGTTTTTGTGGCCTTTTTCCGCTGGACGAACTTGGCGCCCCGGCCTTCGGGCGGGTATTTTTGGGCGCGGCTGTGCCCGTGGCCTATTTTTGGCACACGGAGGCGCCTCGCAAAGTCTCTCGCCATTCCGAGTCCGGCGGACGAAGTTGGCCAGCCCCACCCCCCAAGGCTATAGCCCACCCGTTTTTGTGGCCTTTTTCCGCTGGACGAACTTGGCGCCCCGGCCTTCGGGCTGGTATTTTTAGGCGCGGCTGTGCCCGCGGCCTATTTTTGGCACACGGAGGCGCCTAACAAAGTCTCGCGCCATTCCGAGTCCGGCGGACGAAGTTGGCCAGCCCCACCCCCCAAGGCTATAGCCCACCCGTTTTTGTGGCCTTTTTCCGCTGGACGAACTTGGCGCCCTTGCCTTCGGGCGGGTGTTTTTGGGCGCGGCTGTGCCCGCGGCCTAGTTTTGGCACACGGAGGCACCTCGCAAAGTCTCGCGCCATTCCGAGTCCGGCGGACGAAGTTGGCCAGCCCCACCCCCCAAGGCTATAGCCCACCCGTTTTTGTGGCCTTTTTCCGCTGGGCCGAACTTGGCGCCCCGGCCTTCGGGCGGTTATTTTTGGGCGCGGCTGTGCCCGCGGCCTATTTTTGGCACACGGAGGCGCCTATCAAAGTCTCGCGCCATTCCGAGTCCGGCGGACGAAGTTGGCCAGCCCCACCCCCCAAGGCTATAGCCCACCCGTTTTTGTGGCCTTTTTCCGCTGGACGAACTTGGCGCCCGGCAGCCGGGGGGGTATTTTTGGGCGCGGCTGTGCCCGCGGCCTATTTTTGGCACACGGAGGCGCCTCGCAAGTCTCGCGCCATTCCGAGTCCGGCGGACGAAGTTGGCCAGCCCCACCCCCAAGGCTATAGCCCACCCGTTTTGTGGCCTTTTTCCGCTGGACAAACTTGGCGCCCGGCCTTGGGGTGGGTATTTTTAGGCGCGGCTGTGCCCGTGGCCTATTTTGGCACACGGAGGCGGCGCCTCGCAAAGTCTCGCGCCATTCCGAGTCCGGCGGACAAAGTTGGCCAGCCCCACCCCCAAGGCTATAGCCCACCCGTTTTGTGGCCTTTTTCCGCTGGGCCGAACTTGGCGCCCGGCCTTCGGGTGGGTATTTTAGGCGCGGCTGTGCCCATGGCCTATTTTTGAATCACGGAGGCGCCTCGCAAAGTCTCGCGCCATTCCGAGTCCGGCGGACGAAGTTGGCCAGCCCCACCCCCAAGGCTATAGCCCACCCGTTTTTGTGGCCTTTTTACGCTGGGACGAACTTGGCGCCCGGCCTTCGGCGGGTATTTTTCGGCGCGGCTGTGCCCACGGCCTATTTTTGGCACACGGAGGCGCCTCGCAAAGTCTCGCGCCATTCCGAGTCCAGCGGACGAAGTTGGCCAGCCCCACCCCCCAAGGCTATAGCCCACCCGTTTTTGTGGCCTTTTTCCGCTGGACGAACTTGGCGCCCCGGCCTTCGGGCTGGTATTTTTGGGCGCGGCTGTGCCTGCGGCCTATTTTTGGAACAAGGAGGTGCCTCGCAAAGTCTCGCGCCATTCCGAGTCCGGCGGACGAAGTTGGCAAGCCCCACCCCCCAAGGCTAAAGCCACCCCAATTTTGTGGCCTTTTTTCCGCTGGGCCGAACTTGGCGCCCGGGCTTGGGGAGGGTATTTTTGGGCGCGGCTGTGCCCGTGCCTATTTTTGGCACACGGAGGCGCCTCGCAAAGTCTCGCGCCATTCCGAGTCCGGCGGACGAAGTTGGCCAGCCCCACCCCCCAAGGCTATAGCCCACCCGTTTTTGTGGCCTTTTTCCGCGGGACGAACTTGGCGCCCGGCCTTCGGGCGGGTATTTTGGGCGCGGCTGTGCCCCGCGGCCTATTTTTGGCACACGGAGGCGCCTCGCAAAGTCTCGCGCCATTCCGAGTCCCGGCGGACGAAGTTGGCCAGCCCCACCCCCAAGGCTATAGCCCACCCGTTTTTGTGGCCTTTTTCCGCTGGACGAACTTGGCGCCCGGCCTTCGGGCGGGTATTTTTAGGCGCGGCTGTGCCCCCTGGCCTATTTTGGCACACGGAGGCGCCTCGCAAAGTTTCGCGCCATTCCGAGTCCGGCGGACGAAGTTTGCCAGCCCCACCCCCAAGGCTATAGCCCACCCGTTTTGTGGCCTTTTCCGCTGGACGAACTTGGCGCCCCCGGCCTTCGGGCGGGTATTTTGGCGCGGCTGTGCCCCGCCGGCCTATTTTGGCACACGGAGGCGCCTCGCAAAGTCTCGCGCCATTCCGAGTCCGGCGGACGAAGTTGGCCAGCCCCACCCCCAAGGCTATAGCCCACCCGTTTTTGTGGCCTTTTTCCGCTGGGCCGAACTTGGCGCCCGGCCTTGGGCGGGTATTTTTGGGTGCGGCTGTGCCCATGCTGGCCTATTGGCAGCACACGGAGGTGCCTCGCAAAGTCTCGCGCCATTCCGAGTCCGGCGGACGAAGTTGGCCAGCCCCACCCCCCAAGGCTATAGCCCACCCGTTTTTGTGGCCTTTTTTCGCTGGACGAACTTGGCGCCCCGGCCTTCGTGGCGGTTTTTTTGGACGCGGCTGTGCCCGCGGCCTATTTTTGGCACACGGAGGCGCCTCGCAAAGTCTCGCGCCATTCGAGTCCGGCGGACGAGTTGGCCAGCCCCACCCCCAAGGCTATAGCCCACCCGTTTTGTGGCCTTTTTCCGCTGGACGAACTTGGCGCCCGGCCTTCGGGGCGGGTATTTTTAGGTGCGGCTGTGCCCGTGGCCTATTTTTGGCACATGGAGGCGCCTCGCAAAGTCTCGCGCCATTCCGAGTCCGGCGGACAGTTGGCCAGCGCCGCCCCCAAGGCTATAGCCCACCCGTTTTTGTGGCCTTTTTCCGCTGGACGAACTTGGCGCCCCGGCCTTCGGGCGGGTATTTTTGGGCGCGGCTGTGCCTGCGGCCTATTTTTGGCACACGGAGGTGCCTCGCAAAGTCTCGCGCCATTCCGAGTCCGGCGGACGAAGTTGGCCAGCCCCACCCCCCAAGGCTATAGCCCACCCGTTTTTTGGCCTTATTACGCTGGATGAACATTGACCCCCGGCCGACGGGCGGTTATATTATGGCGCGGCGGTTCCCGCGGCCAAATTTTGGCACACGGAGGCGCCACGCAACGTCCCGCGCCATTCCGAGTCCGGCGGACGAAGTTGGCCAGCCCCACCCCCCAAGTCTATAGCCCACCCGTTTTTTGGCCTCTTTCCGCTGGACGAACTTGGCGCCCTGGCCTTCGGGCGGGTATTTTTTGGGCGCGGCTGTGCCCCCGTGGCCTATTTTTAGCACACGGAGGCGCCTCACAAAGTCTCGCGCCATTCCGAGTCCGGCGGACGAAGTTGGCCAGCCCCACCCCGAAGGCTATAACCCACCCGTTTTTGTGGCCTTTTTCCGCTGGACGAACTTCGCGCCCCGGCCTTCGGGCGGGTATTTTTAGGCGCAGCTGTGACCGCGGCCTATTTTTGGAACACGGAGGAGCCTCGCACAGTCTCGCGCCAGTCCGAGTCCGGCGGAAGTAGTTGGCCGGCCCCACCCCCCGAGGCTATAGCCCACCCGTTTTGTGGCCTTTTTCCGCTGGGCGAACTTGGCGCCCGGCCTCGGGCGGGTATTTTTGGCGCGGCTGTGCCTGCTGGCCTATTTTTGGCACACGGAGGTGCCTCGCAAAGTCTCGCGCCATTCCGAGTCCCAGCGGACGAAGTTGGCCAGCCCCACCCCCAAGGCTATAGCCCACCGTTTTTGTGGCCTTTTTCCGCTGGGGCGAACTTGGCGCCCCGCCCTTGGGCGGGTATTTTTGGGGCGGCTGTGCCCGCGGCCTATTTTTTGCACACGGAGGCACCTCTGAAAGTCTCGCGCCATTCCGAGTCCGGCGGACGAAGTTGGCCAGCCCCTCCCCCCAAGGCTATAGCCCACCCGTTTTTGTGGCCTTTTTCCGCTGGACGAACTTGGCGCCCCGGCCTTGGGGCGGGTATTTTTGGGCGCGGCTGTGCCCTCGGCCTATTTTTGGCACACAGCACACGGAGGCGCCTCGCAAAGTCTCGCGCCATTCCGAGTCCGGCGGACGAAGTTGGCCAGCCCCACCCCCAAGGCTATAGCCCACCCGTTTTGTGGCCTTTTTCCGCTGGACGAACTTGGCGCCCGGCCTTCGGGCGGGTATTTTTGGGCGCGGCTGTGCCCGCTGCCTATTTTTGGCACACGGAGGCGCCTCGCAAAGTCTCGCGCCATTCCGAGTCCGGCGGACGAAGTTGGCCAGCCCCACCCCCCAAGGCTATAGCCCACCCGTGTTTGTGGCCTTTTTCCGCTGGAAGAACTTGGCGCCCCGGCCTTCGGGCGGGTATTTTTGGGCGCGGCTGTGCCCGCGCCTGCTATAGCCCACCTATTTTTTTGGCACACGGAGGGCCCTCGCAAAGTCTCGCGCCATTCCGAGTCCGGCGGACGAAGTTGGCCAGCCCCACCCCCCAAGGGTATAGCCCACCCGTTTTTGTGGCCTTTTTCCGCTGGACGAACTTGGCGCCCGGCCGTGCGGGGGGGGATTTTTGGCGCGGCTGTGCCCCGCGGCCTATTTTTGGCACACGGGGCGCCTCGCAAAGTCTCGCGCCATTCCGAGTCCGGCGGACGAAGTTGGCCAGCCCCACCCCCAGAGGCTATAGCCCACCCGGTTTGGGGGGCTTTTTCCGCAGGGCGAAGTTCGCGCGCCGGCCTTCGGGCGGGTATTTTAGGCGCGGATGTGCCCGCGGCCTATTTTTGGCACACGGAGGTGCCTCGTAAAGTCTCGCGCCATTCCGAGTCCGGCGGACGAAGTTGGCCAGCCCCACCCCCCAAGGCTATAGCCCACCCGTTTTTGTGGCCTTTTTCCGCTGGACGAACTTGTTGCGCCGGCCTTTGGGCGGGTATTTTTGGGCGCGGCTGTGCCCGCGGCCTATTTTGGCACACGGAGGTGCCTCGCAAAGTCTCGCGCCATTCCGAGTCCGGCGGACGAAGTTGGCCAGCCCCACCCCCCAAGGCTATAGCGCACCCGTTTTTGTGGCCTTTTACCGCTGGACGAACTTGGCGCCCCGGCCTTCGGGCCGGTATTTTTGGGCGCGGCTGTGCCCGCGGCCTATTTTTGACACACGGAGGCGCCTCGCAAAGTCTCGCGCCATTCCGAGTCCGGCGGACGAATTTGGCCAGCCCCACCCCCCAAGGCTATAGCCCACCCGTTTTTGTGGCCTTTTTCCGCTGGACGAACTTGGCGCCCCGGCCTTCGGGCGGGTATTTTTGGGCGCGGCTGTGCCCGCGGCCTATTTTTGGCACACTGAGGCGCCTCGCAAAGTCTCGCGCCATTCCGAGTCCGGCGGACGAAGTAGGCCAGCCCCACCCCCCAAGACTATAGCCCACACGTTTTTGTGGCCTTTTTCCGCTGGACGAACTTGGCGCCCCGGCCTTCTGGCGGGTATTTTTGGGTGCGGCTGTGCCTTTGGCCTATTTTTGGCACACGGAGGTGCCTCGCAAAGTCTTGCGCCATTCCGAGTCCAGCGGACGAAGTTGGCCAGCCCCACCCCCCAAGGCAATAGCCCACCCGTTTTTGTGGCCTTTTTCCGCTGGACGAACTTGGCGCCCCGGCCTTCGGGCGGGTATTTTTGGGCGCGGCTGTGCCCGCGGCCTATTTTGGCACACGGAGGCGCCTCGCAAAGTCTCGCGCCATTCCGAGTCCGGCGGACGAAGTTGGCCAGCCCCACCCCCCAAGGCTATAGCCCACCCGTTTTTGTGGCCTTTTTCCGCTGGACGAACTTGGCGCCCCGGCCTTCGGGCGGGTATTTTTGGGCGCGGCTGTGCCCGCGGCCTATTTTTGGCACACGGAGGTGCCTCGCAAAGTCTCGCGCCATTCCGAGTCCGGCGGACGAAGTTGGCCAGCCCCACCCCCAAGGCTATAGCCCACCCGTTTTTGTGGCCTTTTACCGCTGGATGAACTTGGCGCCCCGGCATTCGGGGGGTATTTTTAGGCGCGGCTGTGCCCGCGGCCTATTTTTTGGCACGGAGGCGCCTCGCAAGTCTCGCGCCATTCCGAGTCCGGCGGACGAAGTTGGCCAGCCCCACCCCCAAGGCTATAGCCCACCCGTTTTGTGGCCTTTTCCGCTGGGGCTGAACTTGGCGCCCGGCCTTCGGGCGGGTATTTTGGGGGCGGCTGTGCCCGTGGCCTATTTTGGCACACGGAGGCGCCTCGCAAAGTCTCGCGCCATTCCGAGTCCAGCGGACGAAGTTGGCCAGCCCCACCCCCAAGGCTATAGCCCACCCGTTTTGTGGCCTTTTCCGCTGGGCCGAACTTGGCGCCCGGCCTTCGGGCGGGTATTTTTGGCGCGGCTGTGCCCGCGGCCTATTTTTGGCACGGACGGAGGTGCCTCGCAAAGTCTCGCGCCATTCCGAGTCCGGCGGACGAAGTTGGCCAGCCCCACCCCCAAGGCTATAGCCCACCCGTTTTGTGGCCTTTTTCCGCTGGGCGAACTTGGCGCCCGGCCTTCGGGGCGGGTATTTTTGGGCGGCTGTGCCCGTGGCCTATTTTGGCACACGGAGGCGCCTCGCAAAGTCTCGCGCCATTCCGAGTCAGCGGACGAAGTTGGCCAGCCCCACCCCCAAGGCTATAGCCCACCCGTTTTGTGGCCTTTTTCCGCTGGACGAACTTGGCGCCCGGCCTTCGGGCGGGTATTTTTGGGCGCGGCTGTGCCCGACCTGGCCTATTTTGGCACACGGAGGCGCCTCGCAAAGTCTCGCGCCATTCCGAGTCCGGCGGACGAAGTTGGCCAGCCCCACCCCCAAGGCTATAGCCCACCCGTTTTGTGGCCTTTTCCGCTGGACGAACTTGGCGCCCGGCCTCGGGCGGGTATTTTTGGGCGCGGCTGTGCCGCGGCCTATTTTTGGCACACGGAGGCGCCTCCCAAAGTCTGGCCCCATTCCGAGTCCGGCGGACGAACTTGGCCAGCACCACCCCCAAGGCTATAGCCCACCCGTTTTTGTGGGCTTTTTCCGCTGGACGAACTTGGCGCCCGGCCTTCGGGCGGGTATTTTTGGGCGCGGCTGTGCCCGCAGCCCTATTTTTGGCACACGGAGGTGCCTCGCAAAGTCTCGCGCCATTCCGAGTCCGGCGGACGAAGTTGGCCAGCCCACCCCCAAGGCTATAGCCCACCGTTTTTGTGGCCTTTTCCGCTGGACGAACTTGGCGCCCGGCCTTCGGGCGGGTATTTTTGGGCGCGGCTGTGCCCGCGGCCTATTTTGGCACACACGGAGGTGCCTCGCAAAGTCTCGCTCCATTCCGAGTCCGGCGGGAGAAGATGGCCACCCCCCACCCCAAGGCTATAGCCCACCCGTTTTGTGGCCTTTTTCCGCTGGACGAACTTGGCGCCCGGCCTTCGGGCGGGTATTTTTGGGCGCGGCTGTGCCCGTGCCTATTTTTGCAGCACACGGAGGCGCCTCGCAAAGTCTCGCGCCATTCGAGTCCGGCGGACGAAAGTTGGCCAGCCCCACCCCCAAGGCTATAGCCCACCCGTTTTTGTGGCCTTTTCCGCTGGGCCGAACTTGGCGCCCGGCCTTCGGGCGGGGTATTTTTGGGCGCGGCTGTGCCCGCAGCCTATTTTGGCACAAGGAGGCGCCTCGCAATGTCTCGCGCCATTCCGAGTCCGGCGGACGAAGTTGGCCAGCCCCACCCCCAAGGCTATAGCCCACCCGTTTTTGTGGCCTTTTTCCGCTGGACGAACTTGGCGCCCGGCCTTGGGGCGGGTATTTTTGGGCGCGGCTGTGCCTTTGGCCTATTTTTGGCACGGAGGCGCCTCGCAAAGTCTCGCGCCATTCCGAGTCCGGCGCGGAAGTTGGCCAGCCCACCCCCCAAGGCGATAGCCCACCCCTTTTTGTGGCCTTAACCGCTGGACCAACATGGCGCCCCGGCCATCGGGCGGGTATTTTTGGGCGCGGCTGTGCCCGCGGCCTATTTTTGGCACTCGGAGGCTCCTCGCAAAGCCTCGCGCCATTCCGAGTCCGGCGGACTAAGTTGGCCAGCCCCACCCCCAAGGCTATAGCCCACCCGTTTTGTGGCCTTTTCCGCTGGACGAACTTGGCGCCCGGCCTTCGGGCGGGTATTTTTAGGCGCGGCTGTGCCCTGGCCTATTTTTGGCACACGGAGGTGCCTCGCAAAGTCTCGCGCCATTCCGAGTCCCGGCCGAAGAAGTTGGCCAGCCCCACCCCCCAAGGCTATCACCCACCCGTTTTGTGGCCTTTTTCCGCTGGACGAACTTGGCGCCCCGGCCTTCGGGGCGGGTATTTTTTGGGTGCGGCTGTGCCCGCGGCCTATTTTGGCACACGGAGGCGCCTCGCAAAGTCTCGCGCCATTCCGAGTCCGGCGGACGAAGTTGGCCAGCCCCACCCCCAAGGCTATAGCCCACCCGTTTTGTGGCCTTTTCCGCTGGGCCGAACTTGGCGCCCCGACCTTCGGGCGGGTATTTTTGGGCGCGGCTGTGCCCCTGGCCTATTTTTGGCACACGGAGGTGCCTCGCAAAGTCTCGCGCCATTCCGAGTCCGGCGGACGAAGTTGGCCAGCCCCACCCCCCAAGGCTATAGCCCACCCGTTTTTGTGGCCTTTTTCCGCTGGACGAACTTGGCGCCCCGGCCTTCGGGCGGGTATTTTTAGGCGCGGCTGTGCCCGCGGCCTATTTTTGGCACACGGAGGTGCCTCGCAAAGTCTCGCGCCATTCCGAGTCCGGCGGACGAAGTTGGCCAGCCCCACCCCCCAAGGCTATAGCCCACCCGTTTTTGTGGCCTTTTTCCGCTGGACGAACTTGGCGCCCCGGCCTTCGGGCGGGTATTTTTGGGCGCGGCTGTGCCCGCGGCCTATTTTGGCACACGGAGGTGCCTCGCAAAGTCTCGCGCCATTCCAAGTCCGGCGGACGAAGTTGGCCAGCCCCAGCCCCCTAGCCTATAGCCCTCCCGTTTTGGGGACAATTTTCCGCTGGACTAACTTGGAGCGCCGGCCTTCGGGTGGGTATTTTTGGGCGCGGCTGTGCCCGCGGCCTATTTTTGGCACATGGAGGCGCCTCGCAAAGTCTCGCGCCATTCCGAGTCCGGCGGACGAAGTTGGCCAGCCCCACCCCCCAAGGCTATAGCCACCCGTGTTTGTGGCCTTTTTCCGCTGGACGAACGTGGCGCCCCGGCCTTCGGGCGGGTATTTTTGGGAGCGGCTGTGCCGCGTCCTAATTTTGGCACACGGAGGCGCCTCGCAAAGTCTCGCGCCATTCCGAGTCCGGCTGACGAAGTTGGCCAGCCCCACCCCCAAGGCTATAGCCCACCCGTTTTTGTGGCCTTTTTCCGCTGGACAACGAACAGGCGCCCGGCCTTGGGCGGGTATTTTTAGGCGCGGCTGTGCCCCGCCCTGGCCTTTTTGGCACACGGAGGTGCCTCGCAAAGTCTCGCGCCATTCCGAGTCCGGCGGACGAAGTTGGCCAGCCCCACCCCCCAAGGCTATAGCCCACCCGTTTTTGTGGCCTTTTTCCGCTGGACGAACTTGGCGCCCCGGCCTTCGGGCGGGTATTTTTGGGTGCGGCTGTGCCCGCGGCCTATTTTTGGCACACGGAGGCGCCTCGCAAAGTCTCGCGCCATTCCGAGTCCGGCGGACGAAGTTGGCCAGCCCCACCCCCCAAGGCTATAGCCCACCCGTTTTTGTGGCCTTTTTCCGCTGGACGAACTTGGCGCCCCGGCCTTCGGGCGGGTATTTTTGGGCGTGGCTGTGCCCGCGGCCTATTTTTGGCACACGGAGGCGCCTCGTAAAGTCTCCCGCCATTCTGAGGCAGACGAAGTTGGCCAGCCCCACCCCCCAAGGCTATAGCCCACCCGTTTTTGTGGCCTTTTTCCGCTGGACGAACGTGGCGACCCGGCCTTCGGTCGGGTATTTTTGGGCGCGGGTGTGCCCGCGGCCTATTTTGGCCAGCACACGGAGCGCCAAAGTCTCGCGCCATTCCGAGTCCGGCGGACGAAGTTGGCCAGCCCCACCCCCCAAGGCTATAGCCCACCCGTTTTTGTGGCCTTTTTCCGCTGGACGAACTTGGCGCCCCGGCCTTCGGGGGGGTATTTTTGGGCGCGGCTGTGCCCGCGGCCTATTTTTGGCACACGGAGGCGCCTCGCAAAGTCTCGCGCCATTCCGAGTCCGGCGGACGAAGTTGGCCAGCCCCACCCCCCAAGGCTATAGCCCACCCGTTTTTGTGGCCTTTTTCCGCTGGACGAACTTGGCGCCCGGCCTTCGGGCGGGTATTTTTGGGCGCGGCTGTGCCCGCGGCCTATTTTTCGCACACGGAGGCGCCTCGCAAAGTCTCGCGCCATTCCGAGTCCGGCGGACGAAGTTGGCCAGCCCCAACCCCCAAGGCTATAGCCCACCCGTTTTTGTGGCCTTTTTCCGCTGGACGAACTTGGCGCCCGGCCTTCGGGCGGGTATTTTTGGGCGCAGCTGTGTCCGCGGCCTGGCCACAGCACACGCAGGTGCCATGCAAAGTCTCGCGCCATTCCGAGTCCGGCGGACAGTTGGCCAGCCCCACCCCCAAGGCTATAGCCCACCCGTTTTGTGGCCTTTTTCCGCTGGGCCGAACTTGGCGCCCGGCCTTCGGGCGGGTATTTTTGGGCGCGGCTGTGCCGTGCCTATTTTGGCACACGGAGGTGCCTCGCAAAGTCTCGCGCCATTCCGAGTCCGGCGGGGACAGTTGGCCAGCCCCACCCCCAAGGCTATAGCCCACCCGTTTTTGTGGCCTTTTTCCGCTGGGACGAACTTGGCGCCCGGCCTTCGGGCGGGGTATTTTTAGGCGCGGCTGTGCCGCGGCCTATTTTGGCACACGGAGGCGCCTCGCAAAGTCTCGCGCCATTCAGTCCGGCGGACAGGCTATAAGTTGGCCAGCCCCACCCCCAAGGCTATAGCCCACCCGTTTTGTGGCCTTTTCCGCTGGATGAACTTGGCGCCCACCCTTCGGGCGGGTTTTTTTAGGCGCAGCTGTGCCCGCGTGGCCTATTTTTGGGCACATGGAGGGCCTCGCAAAGTCTCGCCATTCCGAGTCCGGCGGACGAAGTGGGTAGCCCCACCCCCAAGGCTATAGCCCACCGTTTTTGTGGCCTTTTTCCGCTGGACGAACTTGGCGCCCGGCCTTCGGGCGGGTATTTTTAGGCGCGGCTGTGCCCGCATGACCTATTTTACAGCACACGGAGGCGCCTCGTAAAGTCTCGCGCCATTCCGAGTCCGGCGGACGAAGTTGGCCAGCCCCACCCCCAAGGCTATAGCCCACCCGTTTTGTGGCCTTTTTCCGCTGGATGAACTTGGCGCCCGGCCTTGGGCGGGTATTTTTGGGCGCGGCTGTGCCCGCGGCCTGGCCCACATGGGCACACGGAGGCGCCTCGCAAAGTCTCGCGCCATTCCGAGTCCGGCGGACGAAGTTGGCCAGCCCCACCCCCAAGGCTATAGCCCACCCGTTTTTGTGGCCTTTTTCCGCTGGACGAACTTGGCGCCCGGCCTTCGGGCGGGTATTTTTGGGCGCGGCTGTGCCAGCGACCTATTTTGGCACATGGGCGCCTCGCAAAGTCTCGCGCCATTCCGAGTCCGGCGGACGAAGTTGGCCAGCCCCACCCCCAAGGCTATAGCCCACCCGTTTTTGTGGCCTTTTTCCGCTGGGCGAACTTGGCGCCCGGCCTTCGGGCGGGTATTTTTGGGCGCGGCTGTGCCCATGACCTATTTTCCAGCTCACGGAGCGCCTCGCAAAGTCTCGCGCCATTCCGAGTCCGGCGGACGAAGTTGGCCAGCCCCACCCCCAAGGCTATAGCCCACCCGTTTTTGTGGCCTTTTCCGCTGGACGAACTTGGCGCCCGGCCTTGGGCGGTTATTTTTGGGCGCGGCTGTGCCCTTGGCCTATTTTTGGCACACGGAGCGCCTCGCAAAGTCTCGCGCCATTCCAGTCCGGCGGACGAAGTTGGCCAGCCCCACCCCCAAGGCTATAGCCCACCCGTTTTGTGGCCTTTTTCCGCTGGGCCGAACTTGGCGCCCGGCCTTCGGGCGGGTATTTTTGGGCGCGGCTGTGCCCGCGGCCTATTTTGGCACTGCACGGGCGCCTCGCAAAGTCTCGCGCCATTCCGAGTCCGGCGGACGAAGTTGGCCAACCCCACCCCCAAGGCTATAGCCCACCCGTTTTTGTGGCCTTTTTCCGCTGGACGAACTTGGCGCCCGGCCTTGGGCGGGTATTTTTGGGCGCGGCTGTGCCCTTGACCTATTTTGGCACACGGAGGCGCCTCGCAAAGTCTCGCGCCATTCCGAGTCCGGCGGGGCCAGTTGGCCAGCCCCACCCCCAAGGCTATAGCCCACCCGTTTTTGTGGCCTTTTTCCGCTGGGACGAACTTGGCGCCCGGCCTTTGGGCGGGTATTTTGGGCGCGGCTGTGCCCGCGGCCTATTTTTTGGCACACGGAGGCGCCTCGCAAAGTCTCGCGCCATTCCAAGTCCGGCGGACAAAGTTGGCCAGCCCACCCCCAAGGCTATAGCCCACCCGTTTTTGTGGCCTTTTTCCGCTGGGCCGAACTTGGCGCCCGGCCTTGGGGGCGGGTATTTTTGGGCGCGGCTGTGCCCGCAGCCTGGCCTACAGCACACGGAGGCGCCTCGCAAAGTCTCGCGCCATTCAGTCCGGCGGACGAAGTTGGCCAGCCCCACCCCCAAGGCTATAGCCCACCCGTTTTGTGGCCTTTTTCCGCTGGACGAACTTGGCGCCCGGCCTTCGGGCGGGTATTTTTAGGCGCGGCTGTGCCCGCGGCTATTTTTGGCACACGGAGCGCCTCGCAAAGTCTCGCGCCATTCGAGTCCGGCGGACAGGGCTGAAGTTGGCCGCCCCCACCCCCAAGGCTATAGCCCACCCGTTTTTGTGGCCTTTTCCGCTGGACGAACTTGGCGCCCGGCCTTGGGCGGGTATTTTTGGCGGCTGTGCCATGACCTATTTTTGGCACACGGAGGCGCCTCGCAAAGTCTCGCGCCATTCCGAGTCCGGAGGACGAAGTTGGCCAGCCCCACCCCCCAAGGCTAGAGCACACCCGTTTTTGTGGCCTTTTTCCGCTGGGTGAACTTGGCGCCCGGCCTTGGGCAGGTATTTTGGGCGCGGCTGTGCCCGCCCGGCCTATTTTTTGGCCCACACGGAGCGCCTCGCAAAGTCTCGCGCCATTCCGAGTCCGAGGCGGACGAAGTTGGCCAGCCCCACCCCCAAGGCTATAGCCCACCCGTTTTTGTGGCCTTTTCCGCTGGGCCGAACTTGGCGCCCGGCCTTCGGGCGGGTATTTGCAAGGCGTGGCTGTGCCCGTGGCCTATTTTGGCACACGGAGGCGCCTCGCAAAGTCTCGCGCCATTCCGAGTCCCGGCGGACGAAGTTGGCCAGCCCCACCCCCAAGGCTATAGCCCACCCGTTTTTGTGGCCTTTTCCCGCTGGACGAACTTGGCGCCCGGCCTTCGGGCGGGTATTTTTGGCGCGGCTGTGCCCATGGCCTATTTTGGCACGGAGGCGCCTCGCAAAGTCTCGCGCCATTCCGAGTCCGGCGGACGAAGTTGGCCAGCCCCACCCCAAGGCTATAGCCCACCGTTTTGTGGCCTTTTTCCGCTGGACGAACTTGGCGCCCGGCCTTCGGGCGGGTATTTTTAGGCGCGGCTGTGCCCATGCCTATTTTTGGCACACGGGGCGCCTCGCAAAGTCTCGCGCCATTCCGAGTCCGGCGGACTAAGTTGGCCAGCCCCACCCCCAAGGCTATAGCCCACCCGTTTTTGTGGCCTTTTCCGCTGGAGCCGAACTTGGCGCCCGGCCTTCGGGGCGGGTATTTTTGGCACGGCTGTGCCCGCGGCCTATTTTGGCACACGGAGGCGCCTCGCAAAGTCTCGCCATTCCGAGTCCGGCGGACAAAGTGGGCCAGCCCCACCCCCAAGGCTATAGCCCACCCGTTTTGTGGCCTTTTCCGCTGGACGAACTTGGCGCCCGGCCGGGCGGGTATTTTTGGGCGCGGCTGTGCCCTTGACCTATTTTGGCACACGGAGGCGCCTCGCAAAGTCTCGCGCCATTCCGAGTCCGAGCGGACAAGTTGGCCAGCCCCACCCCCAAGGCTATAGCCCACCCGTTTTTGTGGCCTTTTCCGCTGGACGAACTTGGCGCCCCGGCCTTGGGTGGTTATTTTTGGGCGCTGCTGCCCCGCGGCCTATTTTTGGCACACGGAGGCGCGCTCGCAAAGTCTCGCGCCATTCCGAGTCCGGCGGGGCGGAGTAGTTGGCCAGCCCCACCCCCAAGGCTATAGCCCACCCGTTTTTGTGGCCTTTTCCGCTGGACGAACTTGGTACCCCGGCCTTCGGGCGGGTATTTTGGGCGCGGCTGTGCCCATAGCCTATTTTTTGGCACACGGGCGCCTCGAAAGAGTCTCGCGCCATTCCGAGTCCACCATTCCGGACGACAGAGGGTTGGCCAGCCCCACCCCCAAGGCTATAGCCCACCCGTTTTGTGGCCTTTTTCCGCTGGACCGAACTTGGCGCCCGGCCTTCGGGCGGGTATTTTTGGGCGCGGCTGTGCCCGCGGCCTATTTTGGCACACGGAGGCGCCTCGTAAAGTCTCGCGCCATTCCGAGTCCGGCGGACGAGAGTTGGCCAGCCCCACCCCCAAGGCTATAGCCCACCCGTTTTTGTGGCCTTTTTCCGCTGGACGAACTTGGCGCCCGGCCTTGGCTGGGTATTTTTGGGTGCAGCTGTGCCCGCGGCCTATTTTGGCACACGGAGGCGCCTCGGCAAAGTCTCGCGCCATTCCGAGTCCGGCGGACGAAGTTGGCCAGCCCCACCCCCAAGGCTATAGCCCACCCGTTTTTGTGGCCTTTTCCGCTGGGACGAACTTGGCGCCCGGCCTTGGGCGGGGTATTTTGGCGCGGCTGTGCCCGCGGCCTTTTTTGGCCACACGGAGGCGCCTCGCAAAGTCTCGCGCCATTCGAGTCCGGCGGATGAAGTTGGCCAGCCCCCACCCCCAGGCTATAGCCCACTTTCGTTTTGTGGCCTTTTTCCGCTGGACCCAGAACTTGGCGCCCGGCCTTCGGGCGGGTATTTTTAGGCGCGGCTGTGCCCGTGGCCTATTTTGGCACACGGGGCGCCTCGCAAAGTCTCGCGCCATTCCGAGTCCGGCGGACGAAGTTGGCCAGCCCCACCCCCAAGGCTATAGCCCACCCGTTTTGTGGCCTTTCCCGCTGGGCGAACTTGGCGCCCCGCCTTCGGGCGGGTATTTTTGGCGCGGCTGTGCCCTGACTGACCTATTTTGGCACACGGAGGCGCCTCGCAAAGTCTCGCGCCATTCCAGTCCGAGGCGGACAAAGTTGGCCAGCCCCCCCCAAGGCTATAGCCCACCCGTTTTGTGGCCTTTTTCGCTGGACGAACTTGGCATAACCCGGCATTTGGGTGGGTTTTTTTAGATGTGGCTGTGCCCGTGGCCCTAACCCCAGCACCACGGAGGTGCCTCGCAAAGTCTCGCGCCATTCGAGTCCGGCGGGACTGAAGTTGGCCAGCCCCACCCCCAAGGCTATAGCCCACCCGTTTTGTGGCCTTTTCCGCTGGGCCGAACTTGGGCGCCCGGCCTTGGGCAGGTATTTTTAGGCGCGGCTGTGCCCGCCGGCCTATTTTGGAACACGGAGGCGCCTGCAAAGTCTCGCGCCATTCCGAGTCCGGCGGACCCAGTTAGCCAGCCCACCCCCAAGGCTATAGCCCACCCGTTTTGTGGCCTTTTTCCGCTGGGCCGAGCAGCGCTCCGGCCTTCGGGAGCGGGTATTTTTTAGCGGCTGTGCCCGCGACATATTTTTGCACTGGAGGCGCCTCCCGAAAGTCTCGCGCCATTCCCAGTCCAGCGGACCGAGTTGGCCAGCCCCACCCCCAAGGCTATAGCCCACCCGTTTTGTGGCCTTTTTCCGCTGGGATGAACTTGGCGCCCGGCCTTGGGCGGGTATTTTTAGCTGGCTGTGTCCGCCGCCTATTTTTGGTACACGGAGGCGCCTCGCAAAGTCTCGCCATTCCGAGTCGGCGGACGAAGTTGGCCAGCCCCACCCCCAAGGCTATAGCCCACCCGTTTTGTGGCCTTTTTCCGCTGGGCCGAACTTGGCGCCGGCCTTGGGCGGGTGTTTTGGAGGTGTGGCTGTGTCCAGCGGCCTATTTTGGCACACGGATGTGCCTCGCAAAGTCTCGCGCCATTCCGAGTCCGGCGGACGAAGTTGGCCAGCCCCCCCCCAAGGCTATAGCCCACCCGTTTTGTGTGGCCTTTTTCTGCTGGGCAGACTTGGCGCCCGGCCTTGGTCGGGTATTTTGGGCGTGGCTGTGCCCGCGGCTATTTTAGTACACGGGGCGCCTCGCAAAGTCTCGCGCCATTCCGAGTCCGGACGAAGTTGGCCAGCCCCACCCCCAAGGCTATAGCCCACCCGTTTTTGTGGCCTTTCCGCTGGGCGAACTTGGCGCCCCGGCCGGGCGGGTATTTTGAAGCGCGGCTGTGCCCGCGGCCTATTTTTGGCATACGGAGGTGCCTCGCAAAGGCTTGCGCCATTCCGAGTCCGGCGGACGAAGTTGCCAGCCCCACCCCCCAAGGCTATAGCCCACCCGTTTTTGTGGCCTTTTCGCTGGGACGAACTTGGTTCCCGGCCTTCGGTCGGGTATTTTTAGGCGCCGGCTGTGCCCGCGGCCCTATTTTGGCACACACGGAGGGGCCTCGCAAAGTCGCGCCATTCCGAGTCAAGGCGAGACAGAGTTGGCCTGCCCCACCCCAAGGCTATAGCCCACCGTTTTGTGGCCTTTCCGCTGGAGCCCGAACTTAGCGCCCGGCCTTGGGCGGGTATTTTTGGGCAGCGGCTGTGCAGCGGCCTATGGCCCAGCACGGAGGCGCCTCGCAAAGTCTCGCGCCATTCCCGAGTCCAGCGGAAACGAAGTTGGCCAGCCCCACCCCCAAGGCTATAGCCCACCCGTTTTGTGGCCTTTTCCGCTGGGCGAACTTGGCCCCGGCCTTCGGGAGGGTATTTATTTTTAGGGCTGTGAGGCTGAGCCAGCTACCTTTGGCACACGGAGGCGCCTCGCAAAGTCTCGCGCCATTCCGAGTCCGCTCCGGATGACAGTTGGCCAGCCCCACCCCCAAGGCTATAGCCCTGTTTTGTGGCCTTTTCTTGTGGCCTTGGTGTTTTCCGCTGGACCGGTGTAATTGGCGCCCCGAAGCCCTTCGGGTGGGTATTTTTGGGCAGGGGCTGAGCCCCTGATTTGTGGCCTATTCTTGGCACACGGGCGCCTCGCAAAGTGTTTTTCGCGCCATTCCGTAATTCCGCACACGGGCGCCTCGCAAAGTTGGCCAGCCCCACCCCCAAGGCTATAGCCCACCCGTTTTTGTGGCCTTTTACGTGGGCCAGACTTGCGCCCGGCCTTGGTAAGGTATTTTTGGGCACGGCTGTGCCAGCGGACTACAGCACACGGAGGCGCCTCGCAAAGTCTCGCGCCATTCAGTCCAGCGGACAGAAGTTGGCCAGCCCACCCCCAAGGCTATAGCCCACCCGTTTTGTGGCCTTTTCCGCTGGACGAACAGCGCCCGGCCTTCGGGCAGGTATTTTGAAGCTGAGCCTGTGCCTGGCCTATTTCCCAGCACACGGAGGTGCCTCGTAAAGTCTCGCGCCATTCCGAGGTCCGGCGGACGAGTTGGCCAGCCCCACCCCCAAGGCTATAGCCCACCCGTTTTGTGGCCTTTTCCGCTGGGTGAACTTGGCGCCCCGGCCTTGGGTCGGGTATTTTGGGCGCGACTGTGCCCATGGCATATTTGGCCACGGAGGGGCCACCGTAAAGTCTACGCGCCATTCCGAGTCCGGCGGACAGAGATTGGCCAGCCCCACCCCCAAGGCTATGCCCACCCGTTTTGTGGCCTTTCGCAGGACGAACTTGGCGCCCGGCCTTCGGGCGGGTATTTTTGGGCACGGCTAGCCGCGGCCTATGTTTGGTACACGGAGGCGCCTCGCAAAGTCTCGCCATTCAGTCGAGCGGATGAAGTTGGCCAGCCCACCCCCAAGGCTATAGCCCACCTGTTTTGTGGCCTTTTTCTGCTGGGACGAACTTGGCGCCCGGCCTTCGGGGTGTTTTTGGCGCGGCTGTGCCCTTTGTGTAATTTTTAGCTTTGCGAGATGTGCCTACGCATAATCTCGCCATTCGAGTCGCTGACCGAAGTTGCCAGCCCCACCCCTAAGGCTATAGCCCACCCGTTTTGTGGCCTTTTTCCTTGGGGCAGACTTGCTTCCAGGCCTTGGCGTGTCTTTTTAAGGCGCGGCTGTACCCTTTGACCTATTTTTGGTACACGGAGGTGCCTGTAAAGTCTCGCGCCATTCAGGTCCGCCCGGTTGAAGTTGGCCAGCCCCACCCCCAAGGCTATAGCCACCGTTTTATGGCCTTTTCCGCTGGGCAGACTTGGCGCCCGGCCTTGGGGCGGGTATTTTTGGTAGCCGGCTGTGCCCGCGGCCTATTTTGGCTGGAGGTGAGGTGCCTCGTAAAGAGCCTCGCGCCATTCCGAGTCTGAGCGGACCAGTGGGCCAGCCCCACCCCCAGGCTATAGCCCACCCGTTTTGTGGCCTTTTCCGCTGGGCCGAACTTGGCGCTCGACGCCAAGATTCAGGTATTTTGAAGCGTAGCTGTGCCGCGGCATATTTTTTGGCTGCGGAGGTGCCTCGTAAGTCTCGCGCCATTCCGAGTCGGCGGGCGAAGTTGACCCAGCCCCACCCCAAGGCTATAGCCACCCGTTTTGTAGCCTTTTTCCGCTGGGCAGGCGCCTTGGCCTTCGGGGTATTTTGATGCGGCTGTGCCCTTGACTATTTAGCACACTGAGGCACCTTCTGAAGTCTCGCGCCATTCCCGAGTCCGAGCGGACTGACAGCCTGCCCCACCCCCAAGGCTATAGCCCACCCGTTTTACGGCCTTTTCCGCTGGACAAACTTGGCGCCCGGCCTTCGGGCGGGTATTTTGGGTGCGCCTGTGCCCATGACCTATTACAGCACACGGAGGCACCTACATAAGTCTCGCGCCATTCCCGATTCCGAGCGGACCAGTTGGCCAGCCCCACCCCCCAAGGCTATAGCCACCGTTTTGGCCTTTCCGCTGGGTGACAGTACCCGGCCTTGAGGCGGGTCTTTGGGCACGGCTGTGGCCGCGGCCTATTTTGGTACACGGAGGCACCTCACAAAGTCTCGCGCCATTCCGAGTCGGCGTACGAAGTTGGCCAGCCCCACCCCCGAGGCTATAGCCCGCGTTTGTGTGGCCTTTTTCCGCTGGACGAACTTGGCGCCCCGGCCTTCGGGCGGGTATTTTTGGGCGCGGCTGTGCCCGCGGCCTTTTTTTGGCACACGGAGGCGCCTCGCAAAGTCTCGCGCCATTCCGAGTCCGGCGGACGAAGTTGGCCAGCCCCACCCCCCAAGGCTATAGCCCACCCGTTTTTGTGGCCTTTTTCCGCTGGACGAACTTGGCGCCCCGGCCTTCGGGCGGGTATTTTTGGGCGCGGCTGTGCCGCGGCCTATTTTTGGCACACGGAGGTGCCTCGCAAAGTCTCGCGCCATTCCGAGTCCGGCGGACGAAGTGGGCCAGCCCCACCGCCCAAGGCTATAGCCCACCCGTTTCTGTGGCCTTTTTCCGCTGGACGAACTTGGCGCCCCGCCTTCGGGTGGGTATTTTTGGGCGCGGCTGTGCCCGCGGCCTATTTTTGGCACACGGATGCGCCTCGGAAAGTCTCGCGCCATTCCGAGTCCGGCGAACGATGTTGGCCAGCCCCACCCCCCAAGGCTATAGCCCACCCGTTTTTGTGGCCTTTTTCTGCTGGACGAACTTGGCGCCCCGGCCTTCGGGCGGGTATTTTTGGGCGCGGCTGTGCCCGCGGCCTATTTTTGGCACACGTTGGCGCCTCGCAAAGTCTCGCGCCATTCCGAGTCCGGCGGTAGTAGTTGGCCATGCCCACCCCCCAAGGCTTTATGCCACCCGTTTTTGTGGGCTTTTTCCGCTGGTAGTACTTGGCGGCCCGGCCTTCGGGGCGGGTATTTTTTCCGGCGGACGAAGTTGGCTGTGCTGTGCCCACCCGTTTTTGGCCTATTTTGGCACACGGACGGAAGCGCCTCGCAAAGTCTCGCGCCATTCCGAGTCCGGCGGACGAAGTTGGCCAGCCCCCCCCCCCAAGGCTATAGCCCACCCGTTTTTGTGGCCTTTTTCCGCTGGGCGAACTTGGCGCCCGGCCTTCGGGCGGGTATTTTTGGCGCGGCTGTGCCCGCGGCCTATTTTCGGTACACGGGCGCTTCATGAAGTCGCGCCATTCCGAGGTCGAGCGGGCCAAAGTTGGCCAGCCCCACCCCCAGGCTATAGCCCACCCGTTTTTGTGGCCTTTTTTACCGCTGGGCGAACTTGGCTCACATTGCCTGAGCGGCGGTATTTTGGGCGGCTGTGCCGCTGACTGGCCCTGGCACACGGAGGCGCCTCGTAAGTCTCGCGCCATTCAGTCGGACAGATTGGCCAGCCCCGCCCCCAAGGCTATAGCCCACCCGTTTTGTGGCCTTTTACCGCTGGGCCAGAACCGGCGCCCGGCCTTCGTGCGGGTATTTTGGCGCGGCTGTGCCCGTGGTCCTTACCCAGCACCACGGAGGTGCCTCGCAAAGTCTCGCGCCATTCCTTAGTCCGGCGGACCCGAAGCAAGCCAGCCCCACCCGCAAGGCTATAGCCTACCCGTTTTTGTGGCCTTTTTCCGCAGGATGAACTTGGCCTTGGCCTTCGAGCAGGTATTTTAGGTACGCTGTGCCCTGCTTCTTTGCCACAGCGGAGGCGCCTCGCAAAATCTCGCGGCATTCCGAGTCCGGCGGCGGAAGTTGGCCAGCCCACCCCCAAGGCTATAGCCCACCCGTTTTTGTGGCCTTTTCAGCGCCAGACCGGAACATGGCGCCCGGCCTGGGCGGGTATTTTTTGGGCGCGGCTGTGCTCGCCGGCCTGGCCTATTTTAGCACATGGAGGTGCCACCATGAAGTCTCGCGCCATTCAGAGTCCCGGCGGACAGAGTTGGCCAGCCCCACCCAAGGCTATAGCCCACCCGTTTTTGTGGCCTTTTTCCGCTGGGCGAACAGCGCCCGGCCTTCGAGGCGGGTATTTTTTGCGCGGCTCTGCCAGTGACCCTATTTTTGGTACACGGGTGCCTTGCAATGTCTCGCGCCATTCCCGAGTCCGGGACGAAGTTGTAGCCCCACCCCCAGGCTATAGCCCACCGTTTTGTGGCCTTTTTAAGCTGGATGAACTTGGCGCCCGGACCGGTTGGGTATTTTGCCCAGGACGGCTGTGCTCGCGGCCTATTTTTTGGCACGAGAGGCGCCTGCGCAAAGTCTCGCGCCATTCCCGAGGTCCAGCGGACGAAGTTGGCCAGCCCCACCCCCAAGGCTATAGCCCACCGTTTTAGCCTTTTTCCGCCATTCAGGGCAGACTTGGCCAGCGGCCACCGTTTGTGGCAATTTACGTTGAATGTATTTTGGGTATTGCGGCTGTGCTGTGCCGTGGCCTATTTTTGCCACACGGAGCGCCTCGCAAAGTCTCGCGCCATTCCAGTCCCGGGACGAGAAGTTGGCCAGCCCCACCCCCAAGGCTATAGCCCACCCGTTTTGTGGCCTTTTTCCGCTGCCAAGATGAACTTGGCGCCCCGGCCTTGGTGGGTATTTTAGGCGCGGCTGTGCCCTGACCTATTTTTGGCACACGGAGGTGCCTCGCAAAGTCTCGCGCCATTCGAGTCCGCCCCGGACGAAGTTGGCCAGCCCCACCCCCAAGGCTATAGCCCCACCCGTTTTTGTGGCCTTTTTCCGCTGGAGCCGAACTTGGCGCCCCGCCTTCGGGCGGGTATTTTTAGATCGCGGCTGTGCCGCCAACCTATTTTTAGCTTTGCGGAGGCGCCTGCAAAGTCTCGCGCCATTCCGAGTCCAATGGACGGTTGGCCAGCCCCCCCCAAAGGCTATAGCCCACCCGTTTTGTGGCCTTTTTCCGCTGGGCTTGAACTTGGCCCGGCCCGGCCTTGCAGCCTGTGGCGGGTATTTTGACCAGGGCGCGGCTGTGCCCGTTTGACCCTGGCCCACCAAGACAGTACGGAGGTGCCTCATGAAGTCTCGCGCCATTCCAGTCCGGGGACAAAGTTGGCCAGCCCACCCCCAAGGCTATAGCCCACCCGTTTTTGTGGCCTTTTTCCGCTGAATGAACTTGGCGCCCCGGCCTTCGGATTTATTATTTTTAGGCGCGGCTGTGCCGACCTAGCCTATTTTGACACCGGAGGCGCCTCGAAAAGTCTCGCGCCATTCCGAGTCCGAGCGGACAAAGTGGGCCAGCCCCACCCCCAAGGCTATAGCCCACCCGTTTTGTGGCCTTTTTCCGCTGGGCAGAACTTGGCGCCCGGCCTTGGGCGGGTGTATTTTAGGCGCGGCTGTGCCCGTGGCCTAGCCCACCAGCACATGGAGGTGCCTCAAGTCTCTCGCCATTCCGAGTCAGCGGACGAAGTTGGCCAACCCCACCCCCAAGGCTATAGCCCACCCGTTTTTGTGGCCTTTTTCCGCTGGACGAACTTGGCGCCCTGCCTTGGGGCGGTATTTTGGTCGCGGCTGTGCATGGCCTATTTTTGGCACGGTGGCCCCTGGCAAAGTCTCGCGCCATTCCAGTCCGAGCGGACAGTGTTAGCCAGCCCCCCCAAGGCTATAGCCCACCCGTTTTTGTGGCCTTTTTCCGTTGGGCGAACTTTGTGCCCGGCCTTGGGCGGGTATTTTGGGCGCGGCTGTGCCCGCGGCCTATTTTAGGCAACAACTGGAGGTGCCTCGCAAGGTCTCGCGCCATTCCGAGTCCGGCGGACGAAGTTGGCCAACCCCACCCAGAGGCTATAGCCCACCGTTTTAATAGCCTTTTTCCACTTGGACGAACTTGGCGCCCGGCCTTCGGGAGGATATTTTTGGGTGCGGCTGTGCCCGTGGCCTATTTTAAGCACCGCGGAGGCGCCTCGCAAAGTCTCGCCATTCGAGTCGGCGGATGCGAGTTGGCCACCCCCACCCCCAGGCTATAGCCCACCCGTTTTTGTGGCCTTTTCCGCTGGATGAACTTGGCGCCCGGCCTTCGGGCGGGTATTTTAGGTGCGGCTGTGCATGGCCTATTTGGTACATGGGCGCCTCGGCAAAGTCTCGCGCCATTCCGAGGTCCGGCGGACGAGGTTGGCCAGCCCCACCCCCAAGGCTATAGCCCACCCGTTTTGTGGCCTTTTCCGCTGGGCGAACTTGGCGCCCGGCCTTGGTGGGTATTTTTAGGCGGCTGTGTCCTTTGACCTATTTTGGCACACGGAGGTGCCTCGCAAAGTCTCGCGCCATTCCGAGTCCGGCGGACGAAGTTGTAGCCAGCCCCACCCCCAAGGCTATAGCCACCCGTTTTTGTGGCCTTTTTCCGCTGGACCCAGACTTGGCGCCCGGCCTTGGGCGGGTATTTTTGGGCGCGGCTGTGCCCGGCTGGCCTATTTTTGGCACAGGCGCCTCGCAAAGTCTCGCGCCATTCCAGTCCGGCCCGGACGATGTTGCCAGCCCCACCCCCAAGGCTATAGCCCACCCGTTTTTGTGCCCTTTTTCCGCTGGACGAACTTGGCGCCCGGCCTTCGGGCGGGTATTTTTGTGGGCGGCTCTGCCCGCGGCCTGGTGTAAGCACACGGAGGCGCCTCGCACAGTCTCACGCCATTCCGAGTCCACGTGGCGGGGCCAGTTGGCCAGCCCCACCCCCAAGGCTATAGCCCACCCGTTTTTGTGGCCTTTTCCGCTGGACGAACATGGCGCCCCGGCCTTCTGGCGGGTATTTTTGGCCGCGGCTGTGCCCGTGGCCTATTTTTGGCACACGGGGGCGCCTCGCAAAGTCTCGCGCCATTCCGAGTCCGGCGGACGAAGTTGGCCAGCCCCACCCCCCAAGGCTATAGCCCACCCGTTTTTGTGGCCTTTTTCCGCTGGACGAACTTGGCGCCCCGGCCTTCGGGCGGTTATTTTTGGGCGCGGCTGTGCCCGTGGCCTATTTTTGGCACACGGAGGTGCCTCGTAAAGTCTCGCCATTCCGATCCCTGCGGACGAAGTTGGCCAGCCCCCCCCCCAAGGCTATATCCAACCCGTTTTTGTGGCCTTTTTCCGCTGGAGCCGAACTTGGCGCCCGGCCTTCGGGCGGTTATTTTTGGCGCGGCTGTGCCCATGACCTATTTTCAGCACCACGGAGGCGCCGCGCAAAGTCTCGCGCCATTCCGAGTCCGGCGGACGAAGTTGGCCAGCCCCACCCCCCAAGGCTATAGACCACCCGTTTTGGTGGCCTTTTACCGCCGGACGAACTTGGCGCCCCGGCCTTCGGGTAGGTATTTTTGGGCGCGGCTGTGCCCGCGGCCTATTTTTGCACACGGAGGCGCCTCGCAAAGTCTCGCGCCATTCCGAGTCCGGCGGATTAAGTTGGCCAGCCCCACCCCCCAAGGCTATAGCCCACCCGTTTTTGTGGCCTTTTACCGCTGGACGAACTTGGCGCCCCGGCCTTCGAGCGCGGCTGTGCCCGCGGCCTATTTTTGGCACACGGAGGCGCCTCGCAAAGTCTCGCGCCATTCCGAGTCCGGCGGACGAAGTTGGCCAGCCCCACCCCCCAAGGCTATAGCCCACCCGTTTTTGTGGCCTTTTTTTCCGCTGGACGAACTTGGCGCCCCGGCCTTCGGGCAGGTATTTTTGGGCGCGGCTGTGCCCGTGGCCTATTTTTGGCACACGGAGGCGCCTCGCAAAGTCTCGCGCCATTCCGAGTCCGGCGGACGAAGTTGGCCAGCCCCACCCCCAAGGCTATAGCCCACCGTTTTTCTGCCCTTTTTCCGCTGGACGAACTTGGCGCGCCGGCCTTCGGGCGGGTATTTTTGGGCGCGGCTGTGCCCTTGACCTATTTTAGCACACGGGCGCCTCGCAAAGTCTCGCGCCATTCCGAGTCCGGCGGACGAAGTTGGCCAGCCCCACCCCCAAGGCTATAGCCCACCCGTTTTTGTGGCCTTTTTTCCGCTGGACGAACTTGGCGCCCGGCCTTGGGCGGGTATTTTTGGCGCGGCTGTGCCCCTGTGCCTATTTTTGGCACACGGGAGGCGCCTCGCAAAGTCTCGCGCCATTCCGAGTCCGGCGGACGAAGTTGGCCAGCCCCACCCCCAAGGCTATAGCCCACCCGTTTTGTGGCCTTTTTCCGCTGGGCGAACTTGGCGCCCGGCCTTCGGGCGGGTATTTTTGGGCGCAGCTGTGCCGCGCTGGCCCTATTTTTGGCACACGGAGGTGCCTCGCACAGTCTCGCGCCATTCCGAGTCCGGCGGACGAAGTTGGCCAGCCCCACCCCCAAGGCGATATCCCACCCGGTTTTTTGGCCTTTTTCCGCTGGGCGAACTTGGCGCCCGGCCCTCGGGCGGGTATTTTTGGGAGCGGCTGTGCCCGCGCCCTATTTTGGCTGGAGGCGCCTTGCAAAGTCTCGCGCCATTCCGAGTCCGGCGGACGAAGTTGGCCAACCCCACCCCCCAAGGCTATAGCCAACCCGTTTTTGTGGCCTTTTTCCGCTGGACGAACTTGGCGCCCCGGCCTTGGGGCGGGTATTTTTGGGCGCGGCTGTGCCCGCATGCCTATTTTGGCACACGGAGGCGCCTCGCAAAGTCTCGCCATTCCGAGTCCGGCGGACAGAAGTTGGCCAGCCCCACCCCCAAGGCTATAGCCCACCGTTTTTGTGGCCTTTTCCGCTGGACGAACTTAGCGCCCGGCCTTGGGCGGGTATTTTTGGGCGCGGCTGTGCCCGCGGCCTATTTTGGCACACGGAGGCGCCTCGCAAAGTCTCGCGCCATTCCGAGTCCGGCGGACGAAGTCGGCCAGCCCCACCCCCCAAGGCTATAGCCCACCCGTTTTTGTGGCCTTTTTCCGCTGGGCCAGAACTTGGCGCCCGGCCTTCGGGCGGTTATTTTTGGAGGCGCGGCTGTGCCCGAGGCCTATTTTTGCACACGGAGGCGCCTCGCAAAGTCTCGCGCCATTCAGTCCGGCGGACAAGTTGGCCAGCCCCACCCCCAAGGCTATAGCCCACCCGTTTTTGTGGCCTTTTCCGCTGGGCGAACTTGGCGCCCCGGCCTTCGGGCGGGTATTTTTGGGCGCGGCTGTGCCGCGGCTTTTTTGGCACACGGAGGCGCCTCGCAAAGTCTCGCGCCATTCCGAGTCCGGCGGACGAGTTGGCCAGCCCCACCCCCAAGGCTATAGCCCACCCGTTTTTGTGGCCTTTTTCCGCTGGATGAACTTGGCGCCCCGGCCTTGGCGGGTATTTTGGGCGCGGCTGTGCCCGCAGACTATTTTTGCACACGGAGGGGCCTCGCAAAGTCTCGCGCCATTCCGAGTCCAGCGGACGAAGTTGGCCAGCCCCACCCCCCAAGGCTATATAGCCCACCCGTTTTTGTGACCTTTTTCCGCTGGAAGAACTTGGCGCCCCGGCCATCGGGCGGGTATTTTTAGGCGCGGCTGTGACCGCGGCCTTTTTGTACACGGAGGCGCCTGTAAAGTCTCGCCATTCCGAGTCCGGCCCGGAAGTTGGCCAGCCCACCCCCAAGGCTATAGCCCACCCGTTTTGTGGCCTTTTTCGCTGGGCCGAACTTGGCGCCCGGCCTTCGGGCGGGTATTTTAGGCGCGGCTGTGCCCACTGGCCTATTTTGGCACACGGAGGTGCCTCGCAAAGTCTCGCGCCATTCCGAGTCCAGCGGACGAAGTTGGCCAGCCCCACCCCCAAGGCTATAGCCCACCCGTTTTTGTGGCCTTTTTCCGCTGGGCGAACTTGGCGCCCGGCCTTCGGGCGGGGTTTTACAGGCGCGGCTGTGCCCTTTGGCCTATTTTTGCAGCACCCGGAGGCGCCTCGCAAAGTCTCGCGCCATTCCGAGTCCGGCGGACGAAGTTGGGCAGCCCCACCCCCAAGGCTATAGCCCACCGTTTTTGTGGCCTTTTTTTTTCCGCTGGGCGAACTTGGCGCCCGGCCTTCGGGCGGGTATTTTTGGGCGCGGCTGTGCCTTTGACCTTTTTTGGCACACGGAGGCGCCTCGCAAGTCTCGCGCCATTCCCGAGTCCGAGCGGACGAAGTTGGCCAGCCCCACCCCCAAGGCTATAGCCCACCCGTTTTGTGGCCTTTTCCGCTGGACGAACTTGGCGCCCGGCCTTCGGGCGGGTATTTTTAGGCGCGGCTGTGCCCCGCTGGCCTATTTTGGCACGGAGGCGCCTCGCAAAGTCTCGCGCCATTCCGAGTCCGGCGGACGAAGTTGGCCAGCCCCACCCCCAAGGCTATAGCCCACCCGTTTTTGTGGCCTTTTTCCGCTGGGCCGAACTTGGCGCCCGGCCTTCGGGCGGGTATTTTTGGGCGCGGCTGTGCCCGCGGCCTATTTTTGGCACCACGGAGGCCTCGCAAAGTCTCGCGCCATTCCAGTCCGGCGGACGAAGTTGGCCAGCCCCACCCCCAAGGCTATAGCCCACCCGTTTTGTGGCCTTTTCCGCTGGACGAACTTGGCGCCCGGCCTTTGGGCGGGTATTTTTGGGCGCGGCTGTGCCCGCGGCCTATTTTTGGCACCACGGGGCGCCTCGCAAAGTCTCGCGCCATTCCGAGTCCGGCGGACAGTTGGCCAGCCCCACCCCCAAGGCTATAGCCCACCCGTTTTTGTGGCCTTTTTCCGCTGGGCGAACTTGGCGCCCCGGCCTTCGGGCGCGTATTTTGGGGGGCGGCTTTGCCCGTGGCCTATTTTGGCACACGGAGGCGCCTCGCAAAGTCTCGCGCCATTCCGATTCCGGCGGACGAAGTTGGCGAGCCCCACCCCCCAAGGCTATAGCCCACCCGTTTTGTGGCCTTTTCCGCTGGGCGAACTTGGCGCCCGGCCTTCGGGCGGGTATTTTGGGTGCGGCTGTGCCCATGACCTATTTTTGGCCACGGAGGTGCCTCCCAAAGTCTCGCGCCATTCCGAGTCCGGCGGACGAAGTTGGCCAGCCCCACCCCCAAGGCTATAGCCCACCCGTTTTTGTGGCCTTTTTCCGCTGGGCGAACTTGGCGCCCGGCCTTCGGGCGGGTATTTTTGGGCGCGGCTGTGCCGCGGCCTATTTTGGCAGCACGGAGGCGCCTCGCAAAGTCTCGCGCCATTCCGAGTCCGGCGGACGAAGTTGGCCAGCCCCACCCCCAAGGCTATAGCCCACCCGTTTTTGTGGCCTTTTTCCGCTGGGCGAACTTGGCGCCCGGCCTTCGGGCGGTTATTTTTGGCGCGGCTGTGCCCGCGGCCTATTTTAGCACACGGAGGCGCCTCGCAAAGTCTCGCGCCATTCCGAGTCCAGGCGGACAGAAGTTGGCCAGCCCCACCCCCAAGGCTATAGCCCACCCGTTTTTGTGGCCTTTTCCGCTGGACGAACTTGGCGCCCGGCCTTGGGCGGGTATTATTTTAGGCGCGGCTGTGCCCTGCGTCCTATTTTTGGTGCACGGAGGCGCCTCGCAAAGTCTCGCGCCATTCCGAGTCCGGCTGACGAAGTTGGCCGGCCCCATCCCCAAACGCTATTGCCCCCCCGTTTTTGTGGCCTTTTTACGCTGGACGAACTTGGCGCCCCGGCCTTCGGGCGGGTATTTTTGGGCGCGGCTGTGCCCCACTGGCCTGCCCCAGCACACGGAGGCGCCTCGCAAAGTCTCGCGCCATTCCGAGTCCGGCGGGGCCAGTTGGCCAGCCCCACCCCCAAGGCTATAGCCCACCCGTTTTTGTGGCCTTTTTCCGCTGGGCGAACTTGGCGCCCGGCCTTCGGGGCGGGTATTTTTGGGCGCGGCTGTGCCGTGGCCTATTTTTGGCACACGGAGGTGCCTCGCATACTCTCGCGCCATTCCGAGTCCGGCGGACGAAGTTGGCCAGCCCCACCCCCAAGGCTATAGCCCACCCGTTTTGTGGCCTTTTCCGCTGGGCCGAACTTGGCGCCCGGCCTTCGGGCGGGTATTTTTGGCGCGGCTGTGCCCGCGGCCTATTTTGGCACACGGAGGCGCCTCGCAAAGTCTCGCGCCATTCCGAGTCCGGCGGACAGAGTTGGCCAGCCCCACCCCCCAAGGCTATAGCCCACCCGTTTTTGTGGCCTTTTCCGCTGGGCGAACTTGGCGCCCCGGCCTTCGGGCGGGTATTTTTGGGCGCGGCTGTGCCCGCGGCCTATTTTTAGCACACGGAGGTGCCTCGCAAAGTCTCGTGCCATTCCGAGTCCGCGCGGACGAAGTTGGCCAGCCCCACCCCCCAAGGCTATAGCCCACCCGTTTTTGTGGCCTTTTTCCGCTGGGCGAACTTGGCGCCCCGGCCTTCGGGCGGGTATTTTTGGGCGCGGCTGTGCCCGCGGCCTATTTTTTAAACACGGAGGCGCCTCGCAGAGTCTCGCTCCATTACGAGTCAGAGCGGACGAAGTTGGCCAGCCCCACCCCCAAGGCTATAGCCCACCCGTTTTGTGGCCCTTTTCCGCTGGGCGAACTTGGCGCCCGGCCTTCGGGCGGGTATTTTTGGCGCGGCTGTGCCCGCTGGCCTATTTTGGCACACATGGAGGCGCCTCGCAAAGTCTCGCGCCATTCCGAGTCCGGCGGACAGAAGTTGGCCAGCCCCGCCCCCCAAGGCTATAGCCCACCCGTTTTTGTGGCCTTTTTCCGCTGGACGAACTGGGCGGCCCGGCCTTCGGGCGGGTATTTTTGAGCGTGGCTGTGCCCGCGGCCTATTTTTGGCACACGGGGCGCCTCGCAAAGTCTCGCGCCATTCCGAGTCCGGCAGACGAAGTTGGCCAGCCCCACCCCCCAAGGCTATAGCCCACCCGTTTTTGTGGCCTTTTTCCGCTGGACGAACTTGGCGCCCCGGCCTTCAGGCGGGTATTTTTGGGCGTGGCTGTGCCCTTGTGGCCTATTTTGGCACACGGAGGCGCCTCGCAAAGTCTCGCGCCATTCCGAGTCCGGCAGACGAAGTTGGCCAGCCCCACCCCCCAAGGCTATAGCCCACCCGTTTTTGTGGCCTTCTCCGCTGGAAGAACTTGGCGCCCCGGCCTTCGGGCGGGTATTTTTGGGCGCGGCTGTGCCCGCGGCCTATTTTTGGCACACGGAGGCGCCTCGCAAAGTCTCGCGCCATTCCGAGTCCGGCGGACGAAGTTGGCCAGCCCCACCCCGCAAGGCTATAGCCCACCCGTTTTGTGGCCTTTTTCGCTGGGCGAACTTGGCGCCCGGCCTTCGGGCGGGTATTTTTGGGCGCGGCTGTGCCCGCGCCTTTTTGGCACACGGAGGCGCCTCGCAAAGTCTCGCGCCATTACGAGTCCTGCGCACGAAGTTGGCCATGCCCCACCCCCAACGCGATATCCCACCCCTTTTTGGGGCCTTTTTCCGCTGGACGAACATGGCGCCCCGGCCTTCGGGCGGGTATTTTTGGGCGCGGCTGTGCCCGCGGCATATTTTTGGCACACGGAGGGGCCTCGCAAAGTCTCGCGCCATTCCGAGTCCGGCGGACGAAGTTGGCCAGCCCCACCCCCAAGGCTATAGCCCACCCGTTTTTGTGGCCTTTTTCCGCTGGACGAACTTGGCGCCCGGCCTTCGGGCGGGTATTTTTGGGCGCGGCTGTGCCCCTGGCCTATTTTTGGCACGGAGGCGCCTCGCAAAGTCTCGCGCCATTCCGAGTCCCGGCGGACGAAGTTGGCCAGCCCCACCCCCAAGGCTATAGCCCACCCGTTTTTGTGGCCTTTTCCGCTGGGCGAACTTGGCGCCGCGGCCTTCGGGCGGGTATTTTTGGCCGCGGCTGTGCCCGCGGCCTGGCCTTTGGCACACGGAGGCGCCTCGCAAGTCTCGCGCCATTCCGAGTCCGGCGGACGAAGTTGGCCAGCCCCACCCCCAAGGCTATAGCCCACCCGTTTTGTGGCCTTTCCGCTGGGCGAACTTGGTGCCCCGGCCTTCGGGCAGGTATTTTTAGGCGCGGCTGTGCCCGCGGCCTATTTTTGGCACACGGAGGTGCCTCGCAAAGTCTCGCGCCATTCCGAGTCCGGCGGACGAAGTTGGCCAGCCCCACCCCCCAAGGCTATAGCCCACCCGTTTTTGTGGCCTTTTTCCGCTGGACGAACTTGGCGCCCGGCCTTCGGGCGGGTATTTTTTGCCGCGGCTGTGCCCGCGCCCTTTTTTGGCACACGGAGGCGCCTCGCAAAGTATCGCGCCATTCCGAGTCCGGCGGACGAAGTTGGCCAGCCCCACCCCCCAAGGCTATAGCCCCCCCGTTTTTGTGGCCTTTTTCTGCTGGGCCGAACTTGGCGCCCGGCCTTGGGCGGGTATTTTTGGGCGCGGCTGTGCCCGCCGCCTATTTTGGGCACACGGAGGCGACTCTCCAAGTCTCGGGCCATTCCGAGTCCGGCGGACGAAGTTGGCCAGCCCCACCCCCCAAGGCTATAGCCCACCCGTTTTTGTGGCCTTTTTCCGCTGGGCCGAACTTGGCGCCCGGCCTTGGGCGGGTATTTTTAGGCGCGGCTGTGCCGCGGCCTATTTTTGGCACACGGAGGCGCCTCGCAAAGTCTCGCGCCATTCCGAGTCCGGCGGACGAAGTTGGCAGCCCCACCCCCCAAGGCTATGGCCCACCCGTTTTTGTGGCCTTTTTCCGCTGGACGAACTTGGCGCCCGGCCTTGGGCGGGGTATTTTTAGGCGCGGCTGTGCCCGTGGCCTATTTTTGGCACACGGAGGCGCCTCGCAAAGTCTCGCGCCATTCCGAGTCCGGCGGACGAAGTTGGCCAGCCCCACCCCCAAGGCTATAGCCCACCCGTTTTGTGGCCTTTTTCCGCTGGGCCGAACTTGGCGCCCGGCCTTCGGGCGGGTATTTTGGGGCGGCTGTGCCCGTGGCCTATTTTTGCACGGAGGCGCCTCGCAAAGTCTCGCGCCATTCCGAGTCCGGCGGACGAAGTTGGCCAGCCCCACCCCCAAGGCTATAGCCCACCCCGTTTGGGGGCCTTTTTCCGCTGGCCGAACTTGGCGCCCGGCCTTCGGGCGGGTATTTTAGGCGCGGCTGTGCCCGCGGCCTATTTTTGGCACACAGAGGCGCCTCGCAAAGTCTCGCGCCATTCCGAGTCCGGAGGGCGAAGTTGGCCAGACCCACCCCCCAGGCTATAGCCCACCCGTTTTTGTGGCCTTTTTCCGCTGGGCGAACTTGGCGCCCGGCCTTCGGGCGGTTATTTTTAGGCGCGGCTGTGCCCGTGGCCTATTTTGGCACACGGAGGCGCCTCGCAAAGTCTCGCGCCATTCCGAGTCCAGGCGGATGAAGTTGGCCAGCCCCACCCCCAAGGCTATAGCCCACCCGTTTTTGTGGCCTTTTCCGCTGGACGAACTTGGCGCCCGGCCTTGGGCGGGTATTTTGGGCGCGGCTGTGCCCATGGCCTATTTTGGCACACGGAGGCGCCTCGCAAAGTCTCGCGCCATTCCGAGTCCGGCGGACGAAGTTGGCCAGCCCCACCCCCAAGGCTATAGCCCACCCGTTTTGTGGCCTTTTTCCGCTGGACCGAACTTGGCGCCCGGCCTTCGGGCGGGTATTTTTAGGCGCGGCTGTGCCCGCGGCCTATTTTGGCACACGGAGGCGCCTCGCAAAGTCTCGCGCCATTCCGAGTCCGAGCGGACGAAGTTGGCCAGCCCCACCCCCAAGGCTATAGCCCACCCGTTTTTGTGGCCTTTTTCCGCTGGGACGAACTTGGCGCCCGGCCTTCGGGCGGGTATTTTTAGGCGCGGCTGTGCCCATGGCCTATTTTGGCACACGGAGGCGCCTCGCAAAGTCTCGCGCCATTCCGAGTCCGGCGGACGAAGTTGGCCAGCCCCACCCCCAAGGCTATAGCCCACCCCGTTTTTGTGGCCTTTTTCCGCTGGACGAACTTGGCGCCCGGCCTTCGGGCGGGTATTTTTGGCGCGGCTGTGCCCGCGGCCTATTTTGGCACACGGAGGCGCCTCGCAAAGTCTCGCGCCATTCCGAGTCCGGCGGACGAAGTTGGCCAGCCCCACCCCCAAGGCTATAGCCCACCCGTTTTGTGGCCTTTTTCCGCTGGGCGAACTTGGCGCCCGGCCTTCGGGCGGGTATTTTTGGGCGCGGCTGTGCCCCGCGGCCTATTTTTGGCACACGGAGGCGCCTCGCAAAGTCTCGCGCCATTCGAGTCCGGCGGACAGAAGTTGGCCAGCCCCACCCCCAAGGCTATAGCCCACCCGTTTTTGTGGCCTTTTTCCGCTGGACGAACTTGGCGCCCGGCCTTCGGGCTGGGTATTTTTGGCGCGGCTGTGCCCGCTGGCCTATTTTTGCACACGGAGGCTCCTCGCAAAGTCTCGCGCCATTCCGAGTCCAGCGGACGAAGTTGGCCAGCCCCACCCCCCAAGGGTATAGCCCACCCGTTTTTGTGGCCTTTTTCCGCTGGACGAACTTGGCGCCCCGGACTTCGGGCGGGTATTTTTGGGCACGGCTGTGCCTGTGGCCTATTTTTAGCCCACGGAGTCACCTCGCAAGGTCTCGCGCAATTCCGAGTCCCGGCGGGGGACGAAGTTGGCCAGCCCCACCCCCAAGGCTATAGCCCACCCGTTTTTGTGGCCTTTTTCCGCTGGGCCGAACTTGGCGCCCGGCCTTCGGGCGGGTATTTTTGGCGCGGCTGTGCCCGCGGCCTATTTTTGGCACACGGAGGCGCCTCGCAAAGTCTCGCGCCATTCCGAGTCCGGCGGACGAAGTTGGCCAGCCCCACCCCCAAGGCTATAGCCCACCCGTTTTTGTGGCCTTTTTCCGCTGGGCCGAACTTGGCGCCCGGCCTTCGGGCGGGTATTTTTAGGCGCGGCTGTGCCCGCGGCCTATCCACAGCACACGGAGGCGCCTCGCAAAGTCTCGCGCCATTCCGAGTCCGGCGGACGAGTTGGCCAGCCCCACCCCCAAGGCTATAGCCCACCCGTTTTGTGGCCTTTTTCCGCTGGGCGAACTTGGCGCCCGGCCTTCGGGCGGGTATTAAACGGCGCGGCTGTGCCCGCGGCCTATTTTTGGCACACGGAGGCGCCTCGAAAAGTCTCGAGCCATTCAGACTCCGGCGGACGAAGTTGGCCAGCCCCACACCCCAAGTCTATAGCCCACCCGTATTTGTGGCCTTTTCCGCTTGACGAACTTGGCGCCCCGGCCTTCGGGCGGGTATTTTTAGGCGCGGCTGTGCCCGCGGCCTATTTTTGGCACACGGAGGCGCCTCGCAAAGTCTCGCGCCATTCCGAGTCCGGCGGACGAAGTTGGCCAGCCCCACCCCCCAAGGCTATAGCCCACCCGTTGTTGTGGCCTTTTTCCGCTGGGCGAACTTGGCGCCCGGCCTTGGGGGGGTATTTTTGGGAGCTGCTGTGCCCGCGGCCTATTTTTGGCACACGGGGCGCCAAGCAAAGTCACGCGCCAATCCGAGTCCAGCGGATGAAGTTGGCCAGCCCCACCCCCAAGGCTATAGCCCACCCGTTTGTGTGGACTTTTCCGCTGGACGAACTTGGCGCCCCGGCCTTCGGGCGGGTATTTTTGGGCGCGGCTGTGCCCGCGGCCTATTTTTGGCACACGGAGGTGCCTCGCAAAGTCTCGCGCCATTCCGAGTCCGGCGGACGAAGTTGGCCAGCCCCACCCCCCAAGGCTATAGCCCACCCGTTTTGTGGCCTTTTTCCGCTGGACGAACTTGGCGCCCCGGCCTTCGGGCTGGTATTTTTTGGGCGCGGCTGTGCCCGTGTCCTATTTTTGGCAGATGGAGGTGCCTCGCAAAGTCTCGTGCCATTCCGAGTCCAGCGGACGAAGTTGGCCAGCCCCACCCCCCAAGGCTATAGCCCACCCGTTTTTGTGGCCTTTTTCCGCTGGACGAACTTGGCGCCCCGGCCTTCGGGCGGGTATTTTGAGGCGCGGCTGTGCCCGGCTGGCCTATTTTTGGAACACGGAGGCGCCTCGCAAAGTCTCGCGCCATTCCGAGTCCAGCGGACGAAGTTGGCCAGCCCCACCACCCAAGGCTATAGCCCACCCGTTTTTGTGGCCTTTTTCCACTGGACGAACTTGGCGCCCCGGCCTTCGGGCGGGTATTTTTGGGCGCGGCTGTGCCCGCGTCTTATTTTTGGCACACGGAGGCGCCTCGCAAACTCTCGCGCCCTTCCGAGTCCGGCGGACGAAGTTGGCCAGCCCCACCCCCAAAGGCTATAGCCCACCCGTTTTTGTGGCCTTTTTCCGCTGGACGAACTTGGCGCCCCGGCCTTCGGGCGGGTATTTTTGGGCGCGGCTGTACCCGCGGCCTATTTTTGGCACACGGAGGCGCCTCGTAAAGTCTCGCGCCATTCCGAGTCCGGCGGACGAACTTGGCCAGCCCCACCCCCTAAGGCTATAGCCCACCCGTTTTTGTGGCCTTTTTCCGCTGGACGAACTTGGCGCCCTGGCCTTCGGGCGGGTATTTTTGGGCGCGGCTGTGCCCGCGGCCTATTTATGGAACACGGAGGCACCTCGCAAAGTCTCGCGCCATTCCGAGTCCGGCGGACGAAGTTGGCCAGCCCCACCCCCCAAGGCTATAGCCCACCCGTTTTTGTGGCCTTTTTCCGCTGGACGAACTTGGCGCCCCGGCCTTCGGGCGGGTATTTTTGGGGCGGCTGTGCCCACTGGCCTATTTTTGGCACACGGAGGTGCCTCGCAAAGTCTCGCGCCATTCCGAGTCCAGCGGACGAAGTTGGCCAGCCCCACCCCCAAGGCTATAGCCCACCCGTTTTGTGGCCTTTTTCCGCTGGGCCGAACTTGGCGCCCGGCCTTCGGGCGGGTATTTTTGGCGCGGCTGTGCCCCTGGCCTATTTTTTGGCACACGGAGGCGCCTCGCAAAGTCTCGCGCCATTCCGAGTCCGGCGGACGAAGTTGGCCAGCCCCACCCCCAAGGCTATAGCGCCCACCCGTTTTTGTGGCCTTTTTCCGCTGGACGAACTTGGCGCCCGGCCTTCGGGCGGGTATTTTGGGCGCGGCTGTGCCCGCGGCCTATTTTTGGCACACGGAGGCGCCTCGCAAAGTCTCGCGCCATTCCGAGTCCAGCCGGACGAAGGTGGCCAGCCCCCCCCCCAAGGCTATAGCCCACCCGTTTTGTGGCCTTTTTCCGCTGGACGAACTTGGCGCCCTGGCCTTCGGGCGGGTATTTTTTGGGCGCGGCTGTGCCCATGGCCTATTTTGGAACACGGAGGCGCCTCGTAAAGTCTCGCGCCATTCCGAGTCCGTCGGACGAGTTGGCCAGCCCCACCCCCAAGGCTATAGCCCACCCGTTTTTGTGGCCTTTTTCCGCTGGACGAACTTGGCGCCCCGGCCTTCGGGCTGGTATTTTTGGGCGCAGCTGTGCCCGCGGCCTATTTTTGGCACACGGAGGTGCCTCGCAAAGTCTCGCGCCATTCCGAGTCCAGCGGACGAAGTTGGCCAGCCCCACCCCCCAAGGCTATAGCCCACCCGTTTTTGTGGCCTTTTTCCGCTGGACGAACTTGGCGCCCCGGCCTTCGGGCGGGTATTTTTGGGCACGGCTGTGCCTGTGGCCTATTTTTAGCCCACGGAGTCTCCTCGCAAAGTCTCGCGCCATTCCGAATCCGGCGGACGAAGTTGGCCAGCCCCACCCCCCAAGGCTATAGCCCACCCGCTTTTGTGGCCTTTTACCGCTGGACGAACTTGGCGCCCCGGCCTTCGGGCGGGTATTTTTTGGCGCGGCTGTGCCCGCGGCCTATTTTTTGCACACGGAGGCGCCTCGCAAAGTCTCGCACCATTCCGAGTTCGGCGAAGGAAGTTGGCCAGCCCCACCCCCCAAGGCTATAGCCCTCCCGTTTTTGTGGCCTTTTACCGCTGGACGAACTTGGCGCCCCGGCCTTTGGGCGGGTATTTTTGGGCGCGGCTGTGCCCGCGGCCTATTTTTGGCACACGGAGGCGCCTCGCAAAGTCTCGCGCCATTCCGAGTCCGGCGGACGAAGTTTGCCAGCCCCACCCCCCAAGGCTATAGCCCACCCGTTTTTGTGGCCTTTTTCCGCTGGACGAACTTGGCGCCCCGGCCTTCGGGCGGTTATTTTTTGGCGCGGCTGTGCCTTCGGCTTATTTTTGGCACACGGAGTCCCCTCGCAATGTCTCGCGCCATTCCGAGTCCGGCGGGACGAAGTTGGCCAGCCCCACCCCCAAGGCTATAGCCCACCCGTTTTTGTGGCCTTTTTCCGCTGGGCCAGACTTGGCGCCCGGCCTTCGGGCGGGTATTTTTGGGCGCGGCTGTGCCCGCGTGGCCTATTTTTGGCACACGGAGGCGCCTCGCAAAGTCTCGCGCTATTCCGAGTCCGGCGGACGAAATTGGCCAGCCCCACACCCCAAGGCTATAGCCCACCCCGTTTTGTTGCATTTTCCGCGGGTCGAACTTGGCGCCCGGCCTTCGGGCATGTATTTTTGGGCGCGGCTGTGCCCGCGGCCTATTTTTTGGCACACGGAGGCGCCTCGCAAAGTCTCGCGCCATTCCGAGTCCGGCGGACGAAGTTGGCCAGCCCCACCCCCCAAGGATATAGCCCACCCGTTTTTGGGGCCTTTTTCAGCTGGACGAACTTGGCGCCCCGGCGTTTGGGGGGGTATTTTTGGGCGCGGCTGTGCCCGCGGCCTATTTTTTGGCACACGGAGGCGCCTCACAAAGTCTCTCGCCATTCCGAGTCCAGCGGATGAAGTTTGCCAGCCCCACCCCCCAAAGCTATAGCCCACCCGTTTTTGTGGTCTTTTACAGCTGGACGAACTTGGCGCCCCGGCCTTCGGGCGGGTATTTTTGGCCGCGGCTGTGCCCGCGGCCTATTTATGGAACACGGAGGTGCCTCGCAAAGTCTCGCGCCATTCCGAGTCCGGCGGACGAAGTTGGCCAGCCCCACCCCCCAAGGCTAGAGCCCACCCGTTTTTGTGGCCTTTTTCCGCTGGACGAACTTGGCGCCCCGGCCTTCGGGCTGGTATTTTTTGGGCGCGGCTGTGCTCGTGTCCTATTTTTGGCAGACGGAGGTGCCTCGCAAAGTCTCGTGCCATTCCGAGTCCAGCGGACGAAGTTGGCCAGCCCCACCCCCCAAGGCTATAGCCCACCCGTTTTTGTGGCCTTTTTCCGCTGGACGAACTTGGCGCCCCGGCCTTCGGGCGGGTATTTTTGGGCGCGGCTGTGCCCGCGGCCTATTTATGGAACACGGAGGCGCCTCGCAAAGTCTCACGCCATTCCGAGTCCGGCGGACGAAGTTGGCCAGCCCCACCCCCCAAGGGTATAGCCCACCCGTTTTTGTGGCCTTTTTCCGCAGGACGAACTTGGCGCCCCGGCCTTCGGGCGGGTATTTTTGGGCGCGGCTGTGCCCGCGGCCTATTTTTGGCAGACGGAGGTGCCTCGCAAAGTCTTGTGCCATTCCGAGTCCAGCGGACGAAGTTGGCCAGCCCCACCCCCCAAGGCTATAGCCCACCCGTTTTTGTGGCTTTTTCCGCTGGACGAACTTGGCGCCCCGGCCTTCGGGTGGGTATTTTTGGGCGCGGCTGTGCCCGCGGCCTATTTTTGGCACACGGAGGCACCTCGCAAAGTCTCGCGCCATTCCGAGTCCGGCGGACGAAGTTGGCCAGCCCCACCCCCCAAGGCTATAGCCCACCCGTTTTTGTGGCCTTTTTCCGCTGGACGAACTTGGCGCCCCGGCCTTCGGGCGGGTATTTTTGGGCGCGGCTGTGCCCGCTGCCTATTTTTGGCACACGGAGGTGCCTCGCAAAGTCTCGCGCCATTCCGAGTCCGGCGGACGAAGTTGGCCAGCCCCACCCCCCAAGGCTATAGCCCACCCGTTTCTGTGGCCTTTTTCTGCTGGACGAACTTGGCGCCCTGCCTTCGGGTGGGTATTTTTGGGCGCGGCTGTGCCCGCGGCCTATTTTTGGCACACGGAGGCGCCTCGCAAAGTCTCGCGCCATTCCGAGTCCGGCGGACGAAGTTGGCCAGCCCCACCCCCCAAGGCTATAGCCCACCCGTTTTTGTGGCCTTTTTCCGCTGGCCGAACATGGCGCCCGGCCTCGGGTGGGTATTTTTGGGCCCGGCTGTGCCTGCGGCCTATTTTTGGCACACACGGGCGCCTCGCAAAGTCTCGCGCCAGTCCGAGTCCGGCGGACGAAGTTGGCCAGCCCCACCCCCCAAGGCTATAGCCCACCCGTTTTTGTGGCCTTTTTCCACTGGACGAACTTGGCGCCCCGGCCTTCGGGCGGGTATTTTTAGGCGCGGCTATGTCTGCGGCCTATTTTTGGCACACGGAGGCGCCTCGCAAAGTCTCACGCCATTCCGAGTCCGGCGGACGAAGTTGGCCAGCCCCACCCCCCAAGGCTATAGCCCACCCGTTTTTGTGGCCTTTTTCCGCTGGACGAACTTGGCGCCCCGGCCTTCGGGCGGGTATTTTTGGCGCGGCTGTGCCCGCGGCCTATTTTTGGCACATGGAGGCGCCTCGCAAAGTCTCGCGCCATTCCGAGTCCGGCGGACGAAGTTGGCCAGCCCCACCCCCCAAGGCAAAAGCCCAACCGGTTTTGTGGCCATTTTCCGCAGGACGAACTTGGCGCCCCGGCCTACAGGCGGGTAATTTTTTGCGCAGCTGTGCCGCGTGACCTATTTTTGGCACACGGAGGTGCCTCGCAAAGTCTCGCGCCATTCCGAGTCCGGCGGACGAAGTTCGCCAGCCCACACCCCAAGGCTATAGCCCACCCGTTTTGTGGCCTTTTTCCGCTGGACGAACTTGGCGCCCCGGCCTTCGGGCGGGTATTTTTGGGCGCGGCTGTGCCCGCAGCCTATTTTTGGCACACAGAGGCGCCTCGCAAAGTCTCGCACCATTCCGAGTCAAGCGGACGAAGTTGGCAAGCCCCACGCCCCAAGGCTATAGCCCACCCGTTTTTGGGGCCTTTTTCCGCTGGACGAACTTGGCGCCCGGCGTTCGGGGGGTAATTTTGGGCGCGGCTGTGCCCGCGGTCTATTTTTTGGCACACGGAGGCGCCTCGGAAAGTCTCGCGCCATTCCGAGTCCGGCGGATGAAGTTTGCCAGCCCCACCCCCCAAAGCTATAGCCCACCCGTTTTTGTGGCCTTTTACAGCTGGACGAACTTGGCGCCCCGGCCTTCGGGGTATTTTGGGGCGCGGTTGTGCCAGCTGTATTTTTTCGGAACACGGAGGCGCCTCGCAAAGTCTCGCGCCATTCCGAGTCCGGCGGACGAAGTTGGCCAGCCCCACCCCCCAAGGCTATAGCCCACCCGTTTTTGTGGCCTTTTTCCGCTGGACGAACTTGGCGCCCCGGCCTTCGGGCTGGTATTTTTGGGCGCGGCTGTGCCCGCGTCCTATTTTTGGCAGACGGAGGTGCCTCGCAAAGTCTCGTGCCATTCCGAGTCCAGCGGACGAAGTTGGCCAGCCCCACCCCCCAAGGCTATAGCCCGCCCGTTTTTGTGGCCTTTTTCCGCTGGACGAACTTGGCGCCCCGGCCTTCGGGCGGGTATTTTTGGGCGCGGCTGTGCCTACGGCCTATTTTTGGCACACAGAGGCACCTCGCAAAGTCTCGCACCATTCCGAGTCCGGCGGACGAAGTTGGCCAGCCCCACCCCCCAAGGCTATAGCCCACCCGTTTTTGTGGCCTTTTTCCGCTGGACGAACTTGGCGCCCCGGCCTTCGGGTTGGTATTTTTGGGCGCGGCTGTGCCCGCGGCCTATTTTTGGTAGACGGAGGTGCCTTGTAAAGTCTCGTGCCATTCCGAGTCCAGCGGACGAAGTTGGCCAGCCCCACCCCCCAAGGCTATAGCCCACCCGTTTTTGTGGACTTTTTCCGCTGGACGAACTTGGCGCCCCGGCCTTCGGGGGGGTATTTTTGGCGCGTCTGTGCCCGCGACCTATTTATGGAACACGGAGGCGCCTCGCAAAGTCTCGCGCCATTCCGAGTCCGGCGGACGAAGTTGGCCAGCCCCACCCCCCAAGGCTATAGCCCACCCGTTTTTGTGGCCGTTTTCCGCTGGACGAACTTGGCGCCCCGGCCTTCGGGTGGGTATTTTTGGGCCCGGTTGTGCCCGCGGCCTATTTTTGGCACACGGAGGCGCCTCGCAAAGTCTCGCGCCATTCCGAGTCCGGCGGACGAAGTTGGCCAGCCCCACCCCCCAAGGCTATAGCCCACCCGTTTTTGTGGCCTTTTTCCGCTGGACGAACTTGGCGCCCCGGCCATCGGGTGGGTATTTTTGGGCCCAGTTGTGCCCGCGGCTATTTTTCGCCCAGCACACGGAGGCCCCTCGCAAAGTCTCGCGCCATTCCGAGTCCGGCGGACGAAGTTGGCCAGCCCCACCCCCCAAGGCTATAGCCCACCCGTTTTTGTGGCCTTTTTCCGCTGGACGAACTTGGCGCCCCGGCCTTCAGGCGGGTATTTTTTGGCGCGGCTGTGCCCGCGGCCTATTTTTGGCACACGGAGGTGCCTCACAAAGTCTCGCGCCATTCCGAGTCCGGCGGACGAAGTTGGCCAGCTCCACCCCCCAAGGCTATAGCTCACCCGTTTTTGTGGCCTTTTTCCGCTGGACGAACTTGGCGCCCCGGCCTTCGGGCGGGTATTTTTGGGCGCGGCTGTGCCCGCAGCCTATTTTTGGCACACAGAGGCGCCTCGCAAAGTCTCGCACCATTCCGAGTCAAGCGGACGAAGTTGGCCAGCCCCACGCCCCAAGGCTATAGCCCACCCGTTTTTGGGGCCTTTTTCCGCTGGACGAACTTGGCGCCCCGGCGTTTGGGGGGGTATTTTTGGGCGCGGCTGTGCCCGCGGCCTATTTTTTGGCACACGGAGGTGCCTCGGAAAGTCTCGCGCCATTCCGAGTCCGGCGGATGAAGTTTGCCAGCCCCACCCGCCAAAGCTATAGCCCACCCGTTTTTGTGGCCTTTTACAGCTGGACGAACTTGGCGCCTCGGCCTTCGGGCGGGTATTTTTGGGCGCGGCTGTGCCCGCGGCCTATTTATGGAACACGGAGGCGCCTCGCAAAGTCTCGAGCCATTCCGAGTCCGGCGGACGACGTTGGCCAGCCCCACACCCCAAGGCAATGGACCACCCGTTTTTGTGGCCTTTTTCCGTTGGACGAACTTGGCGCCCCGGCCTTCGGGCTGGTATTTTTGGGCGCGGCTGTGCCCGCGTCCTATTTTTGGCAGACGGAGGTGCCTCGCAAAGTCTCGTGCCATTCCGAGTCCATCGGACGAAGTTGGCCAGCCCCACCCCCCAAGGCTATAGCCCACCCGTTTTTGTGGCCTTTTTCCGCTGGACGAACTTGGCGCCCCGGCCTTCGGGCGGGTATTTTTGGGCGCGGCTGTGCCTACGGCCTATTTTTGGCACACAGAGGCACCTCGCAAAGTCTCGTACCATTCCGAGTCCGGCGGACGAAGTTGGCCAGCCCCACCCCCCAAGGCTATAGCCCACCCGTTTTTGTGGCCTTTTTCCGCTGGACGAACTTGGCGCCCCGGCCTTCGGGCTGGTATTTTTGGGCGCGGCTGTGCCCGCGGCCTATTTTTGGCAGACGGAGGTGCCTCGTAAAGTCTCGTGCCATTCCGAGTCCAGCGGACGAAGTTGGCCAGCCCCACCCCCCAAGGCTATAGCCCACCCGTTTTTGTGGACTTTTTCCGCTGGGACGAACTTGGCGCCCGGCCTTCGGGCGGGTATTTTTGGCGCGCGGCTGTGCCCGCGACCTATTTATGGAACACAGAGGCGCCGCAAAGTCTCGCGCCATTCTGAGTCCGGCGGACGAAGTTGGCCAGCCCCACCCCCAAGGCTATAGCCCACCCGTTTTTCTGGCCTTTTTCCGCTGGACGAACTTGGCGCCCGGCCTTGGTGGGTATTTTTGGGCCCAGTTGTGCCCGCGGCCTATTTTTGGCACACGGAGGTGCCTCGCAAAGTCTCGCGCCATTCCGAGTCCGGCGGACGAAGTTGGCCAGCCCCACCCCCCAAGGCTATAGCCCACCCGTTTTTGTGACCGTTTTCCGCTGGACGAACTTGGCGCCCCGGCCTTCGGGTGGGTATTTTTGGGCCCGGTTGTGCCCGCGGCCTATTTTTGGCACACGGAGGAGCCTCGCAAAGTCTCGCGCCATTCCGAGTCCGGCGGGCCAGTTGGCCAGCCCCACCCCAAGGCTATAGCCCACCCGTTTTTGTGGCCTTTTTCCGCTGGACGAACTTGGCGCCCGGCCTTCAGGCGGGTATTTTTGCGCGGCTGTGCCCGCGGCCTATTTTTGGCACACGGAGGTGCCTCACAAAGTCTCGCGCCATTCCGAGTCCGGCGGACGAAGTTGGCCAGCTCCACCCCCCAAGGCTATAGCCCACCCGTTTTTGTGGCCTTTTTCCGCTGGACGAACTTGGCGCCCCGGCCTTCGGGCGGGTATTTTTGGGCGCGGCTGTGCCCGCGGCCTATTTTTGGCACACAGAGGCGCCTCGCAAAGTCTCGCACCATTCCGAGTCAAGCGGGGCCAGTTGGCCAGCCCCACCCCCCAAGGCTATAGCCCACCCGTTTTTGGGGCCTTTTTCCGCTGGACGAACTTGGCGCCCCGGCGTTTGGGGGGGTATTTTTGGGCGCGGCTGTGCCCGCGGCCTATTTTTGGCACACGGAGGTGCCTCACAAAGTCTCGCGCCATTCCGAGTCCGGCGGACAAAGTTGGCCAGCTCCACCCCCCAAGGCTATAGCCCACCCGTTTTTGTGGCCTTTTTCCGCTGGACGAACTTGGCGCCCCGGCCTTCGGGCGGGTATTTTTGGGCGCGGCTGTGCCCGCAGCCTATTTTTGGCACACAGAGGCGCCTCGCAAAGTCTGGCACCATTCCGAGTCAAGCGGACGAAGTTGGCCAGCCCCACGCCCCAAGGCTATAGCCCACCCGTTTTTGGGGCCTTTTTCCGCTGGACGAACTTGGCGCCCCGGCGTTTGGGGGGGTATTTTTGGGCGCGGCTGTGCCCGCGGCCTATTTTTTGGCACACGGAGGCTCCTCGGAAAGTCTCGCGCCATTCCGAGTCCGGCGGATGAAGTTTGCCAGCCGCACCCCCCAAAGCTATAGCCCACCCGTTTTTGTGGCCTTTTACAGCTGGACGAACTTGGCGCCCCGGCCTTCGGGCGGGTATTTTTGGGCGCGGCTGTGCCCGCGGCCTATTTATGGAACACGGAGGCGCCTCGCAAAGTCTCGCGCCATTCCGAGTCCGGCGGACGAAGTTGGCCAGCCCCACCCCCCAAGGCTATAGCCCACCCGTTTTTGTGGCCTTTTTCCGCTGGACGAACTTGGCGCCCCGGCCTTCGGGCTGGTATTTTTGGGCGCGGCTGTGCCCGCGTCCTATTTTTGGCAGACGGAGGTGCCTCGCAAAGTCTCGTGCCATTCCGAGTCCAGCGGACGAAGTTGGCCAGCCCCACCCCCCAAGGCTATAGCCCACCCGTTTTTGTGGCCTTTTTCCGCTGGACGAACTTGGCGCCCCGGCCTTCGGGCGGGTATTTTTGGGCGCGGCTGTGCCTACGGCCTATTTTTGGCACACAGAGGCACCTCGCAAAGTCTCGCACCATTCCGAGTCCGGCGGACGAAGTTGGCCAGCCCCACCCCTCAAGGCTATAGCCCACCCGTTTTTGTGGCCTTTTTCCGCTGGACGAACTTGGCGTCCCGGCCTTCGGGCTGGTATTTTTGGGCGCGGCTGTGCCCGCGGCCTATTTTTGGCAGACGGAGGTGCCTCGTAAAGTCTCGTGCCATTCCGAGTCCAGCGGACGAAGTTGGCCAGCCCCACCCCCCAAGGCTATAGCCCACCCGTTTTTGTGGACTTTTTCCGCTGGACGAACTTGGCGCCCCGGCCTTCGGGCGGGTATTTTTGGGCGCGGCTGTGCCCGCGACCTATTTATGGAACACGGAGGCGCCTCGCAAAGTCTCGCGCCATTCCGAGTCCGGCGGACGAAGTTGGCCAGCCCCACCCCCCAAGGCTATAGCCCACCCGTTTTTGTGGCCTTTTTCCGCTGGACGAACTTGGCGCCCCGGCCTTCGGGCTGGTATTTTTGGGCGCGGCTGTGCCCGCGGCCTATTTTTGGTGGACGGAGGTGCCTCACAAAGTCTTGTGCCATTCCGAGTCCAGCGGACGAAGTTGGCCAGCCCCACCCCCCAAGGCTATAGCCCACCCGTTTTTGTGGCCTTTTTCCGCTGGACGAACTTGGCGCCCCGGCCTTCGGGCGGGTATTTTTGGGCGCGGCTGTGCCCGCGGCCTATTTATGGAACACGGAGGCACCTCGCAAAGTCTCGTGCCATTCCGAGTCCGGCGGACGAAGTTGGCCAGCCCCACCCCCCAAGGCTATAGCCCACCCGTTTTTGTGGTCTTTTTCCGCAGGACGAACTTGGCGCCCCGGCCTTCGGGCTGGTATTTTTGGGTGCGGCTGTGCCCGCGGCCTATTTTTGGCCGACGGAGGTGCCTCGCAAAGTCTCGTGCCATTCCGAGTCCAGCGGACGAAGTTGGCCAGCCCCACCCCCCAAGGCTATAGCCCACCCGTTTTTGTGGCCTTTTTCCGCTGGACGAACTTGGCGCCCCGGCCTTCGGGCGGGTATTTTTGGGAACGGCTGTGCCTGCGGCCTATTTTTGGCACACGGAGTCGCCTCGCAAAGTCTCACACCATTCCGAGTCCGGCGGACGAAGTTGGCCAGCCCCACCCCCCAAGGCTATAGCCCACCCGTTTTTGTGGCCTTTTTCCGCTGGACGAACTTGGCGCCCCGGCCTTCGGGCGGGTATTTTTGGGCACGGCTTTGCCTGCGGCCTATTTTTGGCACACGGAGTCGCCTCGCAAAGTCTCGCGCCATTCCGAGTCCGGCGGACGAAGTTGGCCAGCCCCACCCCCCAAGGCTATAGCCCACCCCTTTTTGTGGCCTTTTTCCGCTGGACGAACTTGGCGCCCCGGCCTTCGGGCGGGTATTTTTCGGCGCGGCTGTGCGCTCGGCCTATTTTTCGCACACGGAGGCACCTCGCTAAGTCTCGCGCCATTCCGAGTCCGGCGGACGAAGTTGGCCAGCCCCACCCCCCTAGGCTATAGCCCACCCGTTTTTGTGGCCTTTTTGCGCTGGACGAACTTGGCGCCCCGGCCCTCGGGCGGGTATTTTTGGGTGCGGCAGTGCCCGCGGCCTATTTTTGGCACACGGAGGTGCCTCGCAAAGTCTTACGCCATTCCGAGTCCGGCGGACGAAGTTGGCCAGCCACACCCCCCAAGGCTATAGCCCACCCGTTTTTGTGGCCTTTTTCCGCTGGACGAACTTGGCGCCCCGGCCTTCGGGCGGGTATTTTTGGGCGCGGCTGTGCGCGCAGCCTAATTTTGGCACACGGAGGCGCCTCGCAAAGTCTCGCGCCATTCGGAGTCCGGCGGACGAAGTGGGCCAGCCCCACCCCCCAAGGCTATAGCCCACCCGTTTTTGTGGCCTTTTTGCGCTTGACGAACTTGGCGCCCCGGCCTTCGGGCGGGTATTTTTGGGCGCGGCTGTGCCCGCGACCTATTTTTGGCACACGGAGGCGCCTCGCAAAGTCTCGCGCCACTCCGAGTCCGGCGGACGAAGTTGGCCAGCCCCACCCCCCAAGGCTATAGCCCACCCGTTTTTGTGGCCTTTTTCCGCTGGACGAACTTGGCGCCCCGGCCTTCGGGCGGGTATTTTTTGGCGCGGATATGCCCGCGGCCTATTTTTGGCACACGGAGGCGCCTCGCAATGTCTCGCGCCATTCCGAGTCCGGCGGACGAGGTTGGCCAGCCCCACCCCCAAAGGCTATACCCCACCCGTTTTTGTGGCCTTTTTCCGCTGGACGAACTTGGCGCCCCGGTCTTCGGGCGGGTATTTTTGGGCCCGGCTGTGCCCGCGGCTTATTTTTGGAACACGGAGGCGCCTCGCAAAGTCTCGCGCCATTCCGAGTCCGGCGGACAAAGTTGGCCAGCCGGACCCCCGAAGGCTATAGGCCGCCCGTTTTTGTGGCCTTTTTCCGCTGGACGAACTTGGCGCCCGGCCTTCGGGGGGTATTTTTGGCGCGGCTGTGCCCATGGCCTATTTTTGGCACACAGAGGTGCCTCGCAAAGTTTCGCGCCTTTCCGAGTCTGGCGTACGAAGTTGGCCAGCCCCACCCCCCAAGGCTATAGCCCACCCGGTTTTGTGACCGTTTTCCGCTGGACGAACTTGGCGCCCCGGCCTTCGGGGCGGGTATTTTGGGCGCGGATGTGCCCAAGGCCTATTTTTCGCACACGAGGTGCCTCGTAAAGTCTCGCGCCATTCCGAGTCCGCGGATTTGAGTTGGCCAGCCCCACCCCCCACGGCTATAGCCCACCCGTTTTTGTGGCCGTTTTCCGCTGGACGAACTTGGCGCCCCGGCCTTCGGGTGGGTATTTTTGGGCCCGGTTGTGCCCGCGGCCTATTTTTGGCACACGGAGGCGCCTCGCAAAGTCTCGTGCCATTCCGAGTCCAGCGGACAGGTTGGCCAGCCCCACCCCCCAAGGCTATAGCCCACCCGTTTTTGTGGCCTTTTTCCGCTGGACGAACTTGGCGCCCCGGCCTTCGGGCGGGTATTTTTTGGCGCGGCTATGCCCGCGGCCTATTTTTAGCACATGGAGGCGCCTCGCAAAGTCTCGCGCCATTCCGAGTCCGGGGCGGGACGGTTGGCCAGCCCCACCCCCAAGGCTACAGCCCACCCGTGTATGTGGCCTTTTTCCGCTGGACGAACTTGGCGCCCGGCCTTCGGCGGGTATTTTTGGGCGCGGCTGTGCCCGCGGCCTATTTTTGGCACACGGAGGCGCCTCGCAAAGTCTCGCGCCATTCCGAGTCCGGCGGACGAAGTTGGCCAGCCCCACCCCCAAGGCTATAGCCCACCCGTTTTGGTGGCCTTTTTCCGCTGGACGAACTTGGCGCCCCGGCCTTCGGGCGGGTATTTTTTGGGCGCGGCTGTGCCCGCGGCCTATTTTTGGCACACAGAGGTGCCTCGCAAAGTTTCGCGCCTTTCCGAGTCTGGCGTACGAAGTTGGCCAGCCCCACCCCCCAAGGCTATAGCCCACCCGTTTTTGTGGCCTTTTTCTGCTGGACGAACTTGGCGCCCCGGCCTTCGGGCGGGTATTTTTTGGCGCGGCTGTGCCCGCGGCCTATTTTTGGCACACGGAGGTGCCTCACAAAGTCTCGCGCCATTCCGAGTCCGGCGGACGAAGTTGGCCAGCTCCACCCCCCAAGGCTATAGCCCACCCGTTTTTGTGGCCTTTTTCCGCTGGACGAATTTGGCGCCCCGGCCTTCGGGCGGGTATTTTTGGGCGCGGCTGTGCCCGCAGCCTATTTTTGGCACACAGAGGTGCCTCGCAAAGTCTCGCGCCATTCCGAGTCAAGCGGACGAAGTTGGCCTGCCCCACCCCCCAAGGCTATAGCCCACCCGTTTTTGTCGCCTTTTTCCGCTGGACGAACTTGGCGCCCCGGCCTTCGGGCGGGTATTTTTCGGCGCGGCTGTGCCGTCGGCCTATGTTTGGCACACGGAGGCACCTTGCTAAGTCTCGCGCCATTCCGAGTCCGGCGGGCGAAGTTGGCCAGCCCGACCCCCCAAGGCTATAGCCCACCCGTTTTTGTGGCCTTTTTCCGCTGGACGAACTTGGCGCCCCGGCCTTCGGGCGGGTATTTTTGGCGCGGCTGTGCCGCGACCTATTTTTTTGGCACACGGAGGCGCCTCGCAAAGTCTCGCGCCACTCCGAGTCCGGCGGACGGTTGGCCAGCCCCACCCCCAAGGCTATAGCCCACCCGTTTTTGTGGCCTTTTTCCGCTGGACGAACTTGGCGCCCGGCCTTCGGGCGGGTATTTTGGGCGCGGCTGTGCCCGCGCCCTCCTATTGGCACACGGAGGCGCCTCACAAAGTCTCGCGCCATTCCGAGTCCAGCGGACGAAGTTGGCCAGCCCCACCCCCAAGGCTATAGCCCACCCGTTTTGTGGCCTTTTTCCGCTGGACGAACTTGGCGCCCGGCCTTCGGGCGGGTATTTTTGGGCGCGGCTGTGCCCGCGGCCTATTTTTGGCACACGGAGGCGCCTCGCAAAGTCTCGCGCCATTCCGAGTCCGGCGGACGAAGTTGGCCAGCCCCACCCCCCAAGGCTATAGCCCACCCGTTTTTGTGGCCTTTTTCCGCTGGACGAACTTGGCGCCCCGGCCTTCGGGCGGGTATTTTTGGGCGCGGCTGTGCCCGCGGCCTAGTTTTGGCACACAGAGGCGCCAGCAAAGTCTCGCGCCATTCCGAGTCCGGCGGACGAAGTTGGCCAACCCCACCCGCCAAGGCTATAGCCCACCCGTTTTTGTGGCCTTTTTCTACTGGACGAACTTGGCGGCCCGGCCTTCGGGCGGGTATTTTTGGGCGTTGCTGCATCCGCGGCCTAATTTTGGCACACGGAGGCGCCTCGCAAAGTCTCGCGCCATTCTGAGTCCGGCGGACGATGTTGGCCAGCCCCACCCCCCAAGGCTATAGCCCACCCGTTTTTGTGGCCTTTTTCCGCTGGACGAACTTGGCGCCCCGGCCTTCGGGTGGGTATTTTTGGGCGTTGCTGCATCCGCGGCCTAATTTTGGCACACGGAGGCGCCTCGCAAAGTCTCGCGCCATTCCGAGTCCGGCGGACGAAGTTGGCCAGCCCCACCCCCCAAGTCTATAGCCCACCCGTTTTTGTGGCCTTTTTCCGCTGGACGAACTTGGCGCCCCGGCCTTCGGGCGGGTATTTTTGGGCGCGGCTGTGCCCGCGACCTATTTTTGGCACACGGAGGTGCCTCGTAAAGTCTCGCGCCACTCCGAGTCCGGCGGACGAAGTTGGCCAGCCCCACCCCCCAAGGCTATAGCCCACCCGTTTTTGTGGCCTTTTTCCGCAGGACGAACTTGGCGCCCCGGCCTTCGGGCGGGTATTATAGGCAGAGGCTGTGCCCGCGGCCTATTTTTTTGCACACGGAGGCGCCGCGCAGTCTCACGCCATTCCGAGTCCGGCGGACGGTTGGCCAGCCCCACCCCCAAGGCTATAGCCCACCCGTTTTTGTGGCCTTTTTCCGCTGGACGAACTTGGCGCCCGGCCGGCGGGTGGGTATTTTGGGCGTTGCTGCATCCGCGGCCTAATTTTTGGCACACGGAGGCGCCTCGCAAAGTCTCGCGCCATTATGAGTCCGGCGGACGATGTTGGCCAGCCCCTCCCCGCAAGGCGTTAGACCAAACGTTTTTGTAGCCTTGTTCCTCTGGACGAACTTGGCGCCCCGGCCTGCGGGTGGGTATATTTGGGCGGTGCTGCATCCGCGGCCTAATTTTGGCACACGGAGGCTCATCGCAAAGTCTCGCGCCAAGCCGAGTCCGGCGGACGAAGTTGGCCAGGCCCCACCCCAAGGCTATAGCCCACCCGTTTTTGTGGCCTTTTTCCGCAGGACGAACTTCGCGCCCCGGCCTTCGGGCGGGTAATTTTGGCGAGGCTGTGCCCGCGGCCTGGCCACAGCACACGGAGGAGCCTCGCAAAGTCTCACGCCATTCCGAGTCCGGCGGACGAGTTGGCCAGCCCCACCCCCAAGGCTATAGCCCACCCGTTTTGTGGCCTTTTTTCCGCAGGACGAGACTTGGCGCCCGGCCTTCGGGCGGGTATTTTTGGGCGAGGCTGTGCCCGTGCCTATTTTTGGCACACGGAGGCGCCTCGCAAAGTCTCACGCCATTCCGAGTCCGGCGGACGGAGTTGGCCAGCCCCACCCCCAAGGCTATAGCCCACCCGTTTTTTGTGGCCTTTTTCCACTGGACGAACTTGCGCCCGGCCTTCGGGTGGGTATTTTTGGGCGTTGCTGCATCCGCGGCCTAATTTTGGCACACGGAGGCGCCTCGCAAAGTCTCGCGCCATTCTGAGTCCGGCGGACGATGTTGGCCAGCCCCACCCCCCAAGGCTATAGCCCACCCGTTTTTGTGGCCTTTTTCCGCTGGACGAACTTGGCGCCCCGGCCTTCGGGCGGGTATTTTTGGGCGCGGCTGTTCCCGCAGCCTATTTTTGGCACACGGAGGCACTTCGCAAAGTCTCGCGCCATTCCGAGTCCGGCGGACGAAGTTGGCCAGCCCCAGCCCCCAAGGCTATAGCCCACCCGTTTTTGTGGCTTTTTTCCGCTGGACGAACTTGGCGCCCCGTCCTTCGGGCAAGTATTTTCGGGCGCCCGCGGCCTATTTTTGGCACACGGAGGCACCTCGCTAAGTCTCGCGCCATTCCGAGTCCGGCGGACGAAGTTGGCCAGCCCCACCCCCCAAGGCTATAGCCCACCCGTTTTTGTGGCCTTTTTCCGCTGGACGAACTTGGCGCCCCCGCCTTCGGGCGGGTGTTTTTGGGCGCGGCTTTGCCCGCGGCCTATTTTTGGCACACGGAGGCGCCTCGCAAAGTCTCGCGCCATTCCGAGTCCGGCGGACGAAGTCGGGCAGCCCCACCCCCCAAGGCTATAGGCCACCCGTTTTTGTGGCCTTTTTCCGCTGGACGAAGTTGGCGTCCCGGCCTTCGGGCGGGTATTTTCGGGCGCCCGCGGCCTATTTTTGGGACACGGAGGTGCCTCGTAAAGTCTCGCGCCATTCCGAGTCCGGCGGACGAAGTTGGCCAGCCCCACCCACCAACGCTATAGCCCACCCGTTTTTGTGGCCTTTTTCCGCTGGACGAACATGGCGCCCCGCCCTTCGGGCGGGTATTTTTGGACGCGGCTGTGCCCGCGGCCTATTTTTGGTACACGGAGGCGCCTCGCAATGTCTCGCGCCATTCCGAGTCCGGCGGACGAAGTTGGCCAGCCCCACCCCCCAAGGCTATAGCCCACCCGTTTTTGTGGCCTTTTTCCGCTGGACGAACTTGGCGCCCCGGCCTTCGGGCGGGTATTTTTGGGCGCGGCTGTTCCCGCAGCCTATTTTTGGCACACGGAGGCACTTCGCAAAGTCTCGCGCCATTCCGAGTCCGGCGGACGAAGTTGGCCAGCCCCACCCCCCAAGGCTATAGCCCACCCGTTTTTGTGGCTTTTTTCCGCTGGACGAACTTGGCGCCCCGTCCTTCGGGAGGGTATCTTCGGGCGCCCGCGGCCTATTTTTGGCACACGGAGGCACCTCGCTAAGTCTCGCGCCATTCCGAGTCCGGCGGACGAAGTTGGCCAGCCCCACCCCCCAAGGCTATAGCCCACCCGTTTTTGTGGCCTTTTTCCGCTGGACGAACTTGGCGCCCCTGCCTTCGGGCGGGTGTTTTTGGACGCGGCTTTGCCCGCGGCCTATTTTTGGCACACGGAGGCGCCTCACAAAGTCTCGCGCCATTCCGAGTCCGGCGGACGAAGTCGGCCAGCCCCACCCCCCAAGGCTATAGCCCACCCGTTTTTGTGGCCTTTTTCCGCTGGACGAAGTTGGCGTCCCGGCCTTCGGGCGGGTATTTTCGGGCGCCCGCGGCCTATTTTTGGGACACGGAGGTGCCTCGCAAAGTCTCGCGCCATTCCGAGTCCGGCGGACGAAGTTGGCCAGCCCCACCCACCAACGCTATAGCCCACCCGTTTTTGTGGCCTTTTTCTGCTGGACGAACATGGCGCCCCGCCCTTCGGGCGGGTATTTTTGGACGCGGCTGTGTCCGCGGCCTATTTTTGGCTCACGGAGGCGCCTCGCAAAGTCTCGCGCCATTCCGAGTCCGGCGGACGAAGTTGGCCAGCCCCACCCCCCAAGGCTATAGCCCACCCGTTTTTGTGGCCTTTTTCCGCTGGACGAACTTGGCGCCCCGGCCTTCGGGCGGGTATTTTTGGACGCGGCTGTGCCCGCGGCCTATTTTTGGCTCACGGAGGCGCCTAGCAAAGTCTCGCGCCATTCCGAGCCCTGCGGACGAAGTCGGCCAGCCCCACCCCCCAAGGCTATAGCCCACCCGTTTTTGTGGCCTTTTTCCGCTGGACGAACTTGGCGCCCCGGCCTTCGGGCGGGTATTTTTGGGCGCGGCTGTGCCCGCGGCCTATTTTTGGCACACGGAGGCACTTCGCAAAGGCTCGCGCCATTCCGAGTCCGGCGGATGAAGTTGGCCAGCCCCACCCCCCAAGGCTATAGCCCACCCGTTTTTGTGGCTTTTTTCCGCTGGACGAACTTGGCGCCCCGTCCTTCAGGCGGGTATTTTCGGGCGCCCGCGGCCTATTTTTGGCACACGGAGGCACCTCGCTAAGTCTCGCGCCATTCCGAGTCCGGCGGACGAAGTTGGCCAGCCCCACCCCCCAAGGCTATAGCCCACCTGTTTTTGTGGCCTTTTTCCGCTGGACGAACTTGGCGCCCCTGCCTTCGGGCAGGTGTTTTTGGGCGCGGCTTTGCCCGCGGCCTATTTTTGGCACACGGAGGCGCCTCGCAAAGTCTCGCGCCATTCCGAGTCCGGCGGACGAAGTCGGCCAGCCCCACCCCCCAAGGCTATAGCCCACCCGTTTTTGTGGCCTTTTTCCGCTGGACGAAGTTGGCGTCCCGGCCTTCGGGCGGGTATTTTCGGGCGCCCGCGGCCTATTTTTGGCACACGGAGGCACCTCGCAAAGTCTCGCGCCATTCCGAGTCTGGCGGACGAAGTTGTCCAACCCCACCCCCCAAGGCTATAGCCCACCCGTTTTTGTGGCCTTTTTCCGCTGGACGAACTTGGCGCCCCTGCCTTCGGGCGGGTATTTTTGGGCGCCGCTTTGCCCGCGGCCTATTTTTGGCACACGGAGGCGCCTCGCAAAGTCTCGCGCCATTCCGAGTCCGGCGGACGAAGTTGGCCAGCCCCACCCCCCAAGGCTATAGCCCACCCGTTTTTGTGTCCTTTTTCCGCTGGACGAACATGGCGCCCCGGCCTTCGGGCGGGTATTTTTGGGCGCGGCTGTGCCCACGGCCTATTTTTGGTACTCGGAGGCGCCTCGCAAAGTCTCGCGCCATTCTGAGTCCGGCGGACGATGTTGGCCAGCCCCACCCCCCAAAGCTATAGCCCACCCGTTTTTGTGGCCTTTTTCCGCGGGACGAACTTGGCGCCCCGGCCTTCGGGCGGGGATTTTTGGGCGTGGCTGTGCCCGCGGCCTATTTTTGGGACACGGAGCCGCCTCGCAAAGTCTCGCGCCATTCCGAGTCCGGCGGACGAAGTTGGACAGCCCCACCCCCCAAGGCTATAGCCCACCCGTTTTTTTGGCTTTTTTCCGCTGGACGAACTTGGCGCCCCGTCCTTCGGGCGGGTATTTTCGGGCGCCCGCGGCCTATGTTTGGGACACGGAGGTGCCTCGCAAAGTCTCGCGCCATTCCGAGTCCGGCGGACGAAGTTGGCCAGCCCCACCCACCAACGCTATAGCCCACCCGTTTTTGTGGCCTTTTTCCGCTGGACGAACATGGCGTCCCGCCCTTCGGGCGGGTATTTTTGGACGCGGCTGTGCCCGCGGCCTATTTTTGGCACACGGAGGCGCCTCGCAATGTCTCGTGCCATTCCGAGTCCGGCGGACGAAGTTGGCCAGCCCCACCCCCCAAGGCTATAGCCCACCCGTTTTTGTGGCCTTTTTCCGCTGGACGAACTTGGCGCCCCGGCCTTCCGGCAGGTATTTTTGGGCGCGGCTGTGCCCGCGGCCTAGTTTTGGGACATGGAGGCGCCTCGCAAAGTCTCGCGCCATTCCGAGTCCGGCGGACGAAGTTGGCCAGCCCCACCCCCCAAGGCTATAGCCCACCCGTTTTTGTGGCCTTTTTCCGCTGGGACGAACTTGGCGCCGAGGCCTTCGGGGGTAGTATTTTGGGCGCGGCTGTGCCCGCGGACTATATTTGGCTCACGGAGGTGCCTCGCAAAGTCTCGCGCCATTCCGAGTCCGGCGGACGAAGTTGGGCAGCCCCACCCCCCAAGGCTATAGCCCACCCGTTTTTGTGGCCTTTTTCCACTGGATGAACTTGGCGCCCCGCCCTTCGGGCGGGTATTTTCGGGAGCCCGCGGCCTATTTTTGGCACACGGAGGCACCTCGCAATGTCTCGCGCCATTCCGTGTCCGCCGGACGAAGTTGGCCAGCCCCACCCCCCAAGGCTATAGCCCACCCGTTTTTGTGGCCTTTTTCCGCTGGACGAACTTGGCGCCCCGGACTTCGGGCGGGTATTTTTGGGCGCGGCTGTTCCCGCAGCCTATTTTTGGCACACGGAGGCGCCTCGCAAAGTCTCGCGCCAGTCCGAGTCCGGCGGACGAAGTTGGCCAGCCCCACCCCCCAAGGCTATAGCCCACCCGTTTTTGTGGCCTTTTTCCGCTGGACGAACTTGGCGCCCCGTCCTTCGGGCGGGTATTTTCAGGCGCCCGCGGCCTATTTTTGGCACACGGAGGCACCTCGCAAAGTCTCGCGCCATTCCGAGTCCGGCGGACGAAGTTGGCCAGCCCCACCCCCCAAGGCTATAGGCCACCCGTTTTTGTGGCCTTTTTCCGCTGGACGAACTTGGCGCCCCGGCCTTCGGGCGGGTATTTTTGGTCGCGGCTGTGCCCGCGGCCTATTTTTGGTACACGGAGGCGCCTCGCAATGTCTCGTGCCATTCCGAGTCCGGCGGACGAAGTTGGCCAGCCCCACCCCCCAAGGCTATAGCCCACCCGTTTTTGTGGCCTTTTTCCGCTGGACGAACTTGGCGCCCCGGCCTTCCGGCAGGTATTTTTGGGCGCGGCTGTGCCCGCGGCCTCACATGGAGGCGCCTCGCAAAGTCTCGCGCCATTCTAAGTCCGGCGGACGAAGTTGGCCAGCCCCACCCCCCAAGGCTATAGCCCACCCGTTTTTGTGGCCTTTTTCCGCTGGACGAACTTGGCGCCCTGGCCTTCGGGCGGGTATTTTTGGGCGCGGCTGTGCCCGCAACCTATTTTTGGCACACGGAGGTGCCTCGCAAAGTCTCGCGCCATTCCGAGTCCGGCGGACGAAGTTGGGCAGCCCCACCCCCCAAGGCTATAGCCCACCCGTTTTTGTGGCCTTTTTCCGCTGGACGAACTTGGCGCCCCGGCCTTCGGGCGGGTATTTTAGGGCGCCCCGCGGTGTTTTTTTGGCACACGGAGGCATCTCGCAAAGTCTCGCGCCATTCCGTGTCCGCTGGATTTGCTGGCCAGCCAGCCCCACCCCCAAGGCTATAGCCCACCCGTTTTGTGTCCTTTTTCCGCTGGACGTAGTTGGCGCCCCTGCCATCGGGCGGGTATTTTTGGGCGCGGCTTTGCCTGCGGCCTATTTTTGGCACACGGAGGCGCCTCGCAAAGTCTCGCGCCATCCGAGTCCGGCGGACGAAGTCGGCCAGCCCCACCCGCCAAGGCTATAGCCCACCCGTTTTTGTGGCCTTTTTCCGTTGGACGAACTTGGCGTCCCGGCCTTCGGGCGGGTATTTTCGGGCGTCCGCGGCCTATTTTTGGCACACGGAGGCACCTCGCAAAGTCTCGCGCCATTCCGAGTCTGGCGGACGAAGTTGTCCAGCCCCACCCCCCAAGGCTATAGCCCACCCGTTTTTGTGGCCTTTTTCCGCTGGACGAACTTGGCGCCCCTGCCTTCGGGCGGGTATTTTTGGGCGCGGCTTTGTCCGCGGCCTATTTTTGGCACACGGAGGCGCCTCGCAAAGTCTCGCACCATTCTGAGTCCGGCGGACGATGTTGGCCAGCCCCACCCCCCAAGGCTATAGCCCACCCGTTTTTGTGGCCTTTTTCCGCGGGACGAACTTGGCGCCCCGGCCTTCGGGCGGGTATTTTTGGGCGCGGCTGTGCCCGCGGCCTATTTTTGGGACACGGAGCCGCCTCGCAAAGTCTCGCGCCATTCCGAGTCCGGCGGACGAAGTTGGCCAGCCCCACCCCCCAAGGCTATAGCCCACCCGTTTTTGTGGCCTTTTTCCGTTGGACGAACTTGGCGCCCCTGCCTTCGGGCGGGTATTTTTGGGTGCGGCTTTGCCCGCGGCCTAGTTTTGGCACACGGAGGCGCCTCGTAAAGTCTCGCGCCATTCCGAGTCCGGCGGACGAAGTTGGCCAGCCCCACCCCCCAAGGCTATAGCCCACCCGTTTTTGTGGCCTTTTTCCGCTGGACGAACTTGGCGCCCCGGCCTTCGGGCGGGTATTTTTGGTCGCGGCTGTGCCCGCGGCCTATTTTTGGCACACGGAGGCGCCTCGCAATGTCTCGTGCCATTCCGAGTCCGGCGGACGAAGTTGGCCAGCTCCACCCCCCAAGGCTATAGCCCACCCGTTTTTGTGGCCTTTTCCGCTGGACGAACTTGGCGCCCCGGCCTTCCGGCAGGTATTTTTGGGCGCGGCTGTGCCCGCGGCCTATTTTTGGGACATGGAGGCGCCTCGCAAAGTCTCGCGCCATTCTGAGTCCGGCGGACGAAGTTGGCCAGCCCCACCCCCCAAGGCTATAGCCCACCCGTTTTTGTGGCCTTTTTCCGCTGGACGAACTTGGCGCCCCGGCCTTCGGGCGGGTATTTTTGGGCGTGGCTGTGCCCGCGGCCTATTTTTGGCACACGGAGGTGCCTCGCAAAGTCTCGCGCCATTCCGAGTCCGGCGGACGAAGTTGGGCAGCCCCACCCCCCAAGGCTATAGCCCACCCGTTTTTGTGGCCTTTTTCCGCTGGACGAACTTGGCGCCCCGGCCTTCGGGCGGGTATTTTAGGGCGCCCGCGGCCGATTTTTGGCACACGGAGGCACCTCGCAAAGTCTCGCGCCATTCCGTGTCCGCCGGACGAAGTTGGCCAGCCCCACCCCCCAAGGCTATAGCCCACCCGTTTTTGTGGCCTTTTTCCGCTGGACGAACTTGGCGCCCCGGACTTCGGGCGGGTATTTTTGGGCGCGGCTGTTCCCGCAGCCTATTTTTGGCACACGGAGGCGCCTCGCAAAGTCTCGCGCCATTCCGAGTCCGGCGGACGAAGTTGGCCAGCCCCACCCCCCAAGGCTATAGCCCACCCGTTTTTGTGGCCTTTTTCCGCTGGACGAACTTGGCGCCCCGGCCTTCCGGCAGGTATTTTTGGGCGCGGCTGTGCCCGCGGCCTATTTTTGGGACATGGTGGCGCCTCGCAAAGTCTCGCGCCATTCTGAGTCCGGCGGACGAAGTTGGCCAGCCCCACCCCCCAAGGCTATAGCCCACCCGTTTTTGTGGCCTTTTTCCGCTGGACGAACTTGGCGCCCCGGCCTTCGGGCGGGTATTTTTGGGCGCGGCTGTGCCCGCGGCCTATTTTTGGCACACGGAGGTGCCTCGCAAAGTCTCGCGCCATTCCGAGTCCGGCGGACGAAGTTGGGCAGCCCCACCCCCCAAGGCTATAGCCCACCCGTTTTTGTGGCCTTTTTCCGCTGGACGAACTTGGCGCCCCGTCCTTCGGGCGGGTATTTTCGGGCGCCCGCGGCCTATTTTTGGCACACGGAGGCACCTCGCAAAGTCTCGCGCCATTCCGTGTCCGCCGGACGAAGTTGGCCAGCCCCACCCCCCAAGGCTATAGCCCACCCGTTTTTGTGGCCTTTTTCCGCTGGGCCGAACTTGGCGCCCGGACTTGGGCGGGTATTTTTGGCGCGGCTGTTCCCGCAGCCTATTACAGCACACGGAGGTGCCTCGCAAAGTCTCGCGCCATTCCGAGTCCGGGCGGACGAAGTTGGCCAGCCCCACCCCCAAGGCTATAGCCCACCCGTTTTTGTGGCCTTTTTCCGCTGGGCCGAACTTGGCGCCCGTCCCCGGGCGGGTATTTTCAGGCGCCCGCGGCCTATTTTTGGCACACGGAGGCACCTCGCAAAGTCTCGCGCCATTCCGAGTCCGGCGGACGAAGTTGGCCAGCCCCACCCCCCAAGGCTATAGCCCACCCGTTTTTGTGGCCTTTTTCCGCTGGACGAACTTGGCGCCCCTGCCTTCGGGCGGGTATTTTTGGGCGCGGCTTTGCCTGCGGCCTATTTTTGGCACACGGAGGCGCCTCGCAAAGTCTCGCGCCATCCGAGTCCGGCGGACGAAGTCGGCCAGCCCCACCCGCCAAGGCTATAGCCCACCCGTTTTTGTGGCCTTTTTCCGCTGGACGAACTTGGCGTCCCGGCCTTCGGGCGGGTATTTTCGGGCGTCCGCGGCCTATTTTTGGCACACGGATGCACCTCGCAAAGTCTCGCGCCATTCCGAGTCTGGCGGACGAAGTTGTCCAGCCCCACCCCCCAAGGCTATAGCCCACCCGTTTTTGTGGCCTTTTTCCGCTGGGCCAGACTTAGCGCCCCTGCCTTGGGCGGGTATTTTTAGGCGCGGCTTTGTCCGCGGCCTATTTTGGCACACGGAGGCGCCTCGCAAAGTCTCGCACCATTCTGAGTCCGGGCGGACGATGTTGGCCAGCCCCACCCCCAAGGCTATAGCCCACCCGTTTTGTGGCCTTTTTCCGCTGGACGAACTTGGCGCCCGGCCTTCGGGCGGGTATTTTTGGCGCGGCTGTGCCCGCGGCCTATTTTTGGGACACGGAACCGCCTCGCAAAGTCTCGCGCCATTCCGAGTCCCGCGATCTTGAAGTTGGCCAGCCCCACCCCCAAGGCTATAGCCCACCCGTTTTTGTGGCCTTTTTCCGTTGGACGAACTTGGCGCCCCTGCCGGGGCGGGTATTTTTAGGTGCGGCTTTGCCTTTGCCTAGTTTTGGCACACGGAGGCGCCTCGTAAAGTCTCGCGCCATTCCGTGTCCGGCGGACGAACTTGGCCAGCCCCACCCCCCAAGGCTATAGCCCACCCGTTTTTGTGGTCTTTTTCCGCTATATGAACTTGGCGCCCCGGCCTTCGGGCGGGTATTTTTGGGCGCGGCTGTTCCCGCAGCCTATTTTTGGCACACGGAGGCGCTTCGCAAATTCTCGCGCCATTCCGAGTCCGGCGGACGAATTTGGCCAGCCCCACCCCCCAAGGCTATAGCCCACCCGTTTTTGTGGCCTTTTTCCGCTGGACGAACTTGGCGCCCCGGCCTTCGGGCGGGTATTTTTGGGCGCGGCTGTGCCGGCGGCCTATTTTTGGGACACGAAGGCGCCTCGTAAAGTCTCGCGCCATTCCGAGTCCGGCGGACGTATTTTGCAATCCCCACACTCCTCGGCTATAGCACACCCGTTTTTGTGGCCTTTTTCCGCTGGTCGAACTTGGCGCCCCGGCCTTCGGGCGGGTATTTTTGGGCGCGGCTGTGCCCGCAGCCTATTTTTGGGACACGGAGGCGCCTCGCAAAGTCTAGCGCCATTCCGAGACCGGCGGACGAAGTTGGCCAGCCCCACCCCCCAAGGCTATAGCCCACCCGTTTTTGTGGCCTTTTTCCGCTGGACGAACGTGGCGCCCCGGCCTTCGGGCGGGTATTTTTGGGCGCGGCTGTGCCCGCGGCCTATTTTTGGCACACGGAGGCGCCTCGCAAAGTCTCGCGCCATTCCGAGTCCGGCGGACGAAGTTGGCCAGCCCCACCCCCCAAGGCTATAGCCCACCCGTTTTTGTGGCCTTTTTCCGCTGGACGAACTTGGCGTCTCGACCTTCGGGCGGGTATTTTCGGGCGCCCGCGGCCTATTTTTGGCACACGGAGGCACCTCGCAAAGTCTCGCGCCATTCCGAGTCTGGCGGACGAAGTTGTCCAGCCCCACCCCCCAAGGCTATAGCCCACCCGTTTTTGTGGCCTTTTTCCGCTGGACGAACTTGGCGCCCCTGCCTTCGGGCGGGTATTTTGGGCGCGGCTTTGCCCGCGGCCTATTTTTGGCACACGGAGGCGCCTCGCAAAGTCTCGCGCCATTCCGAGTCCGGCGGACGAAGTTGGCCAGCCCCACCCCCCAAGGCTATAGCCCACCCGTTTTTGTGGCCTTTTTCCGCTGGACGAACTTGGCGCCCCGGCCTTCGGGCGGGTATTTTTGGGCGCGGCTGTGCCGGCGGCCTATTTTTGGGACACGAAGGCGCCTCGTAAAGTCTCGCGCCATTCCGAGTCCGGCGGACGAAGTTGGCCAGCCCCACCCTCCAAGGCTATAGCCCACCCGTTTTTGTGGCCTTTTTCCGCTGGACGAACTTGGCGCCCCGGCCTTCGGGCGGGTATTTTTGGGCGCGGCTGAGCCCGCAGCCTATTTTTGGGACACGGAGGCGCCTCGCAAAGTCTAACGCCATTCCGAGACCGGCGGACGAAGTTGGCCAGCCCCACCCACCAAGGCTATAGCCCACCCGTTTTTGTGGCCTTTTTCCGCTGGACGAACTTGGCACCCCGGCCTTCGGGCGAGTATTTTTGGGCGCGGCTGTGCCCGCGGCCTATTTTTAGCACACGGAGGCGCCTCGCAAAGTCTCGCGCCATTCCGAGTCCGGCGGACGAAGTTGGCCAGCCCCACCCCCCAAGGCTATAGCCCACCCGTTTTTGTGGCCTTTTTCCGCTGGACGAACTTGGCATCCCGGCCTTCGGGCGTTGCTGTGCCCGCGGCCTATTTTTGGCACACGGAGGCACCTCGTAAAGTCTCGCGCCATTCCGAGTCCGGCGGACGAAGTTGGCCATCCCCACCCCCCAAGGCTATAGCCCACCCGTTTTTGTTGCCTTTTTCCGCTGGACGAACTTGGCGCCCCGGCCTTCGGGCGGGTATTTTTGGGCGCGGCTGTACCCGCGGCCTATTTTTGGCACACGGAGGCGCCTCGCAAAGTCTCGCGCCATTCTGAGTCCGGCGGACGATGTTCGCCAGCCCCACCCCCCAAGGCTATAGCCCACCCGTTTTTGTGGCCTTTTTCCGCGGGACGAACTTGGCGCCCCGGCCTTCGGGCGGGTATTTTTGGGCGCGGCTGTGCCCGCGGCCTATTTTTGGGACACGGAGGCGCCTCGCAAAGTCTCGCGCCATTCCGAGTCCGGCGGACGAAGTTGGCCAGCCCCACCCCCCAAGGCTATAGCCCACCCGTTTTTATGGCCTTTTTCCGCTGGACGAACTTGGCGCCCCTGCCTTCGGGCGGGTATTTTTGGGTGCGGCTTTGCCCGCGGCCTATTTTTGGCACACGGAGGCGCCTCGTAAAGTCTCGCGCCATTCCGTGTCCGGCGGACGAACTTGGCCAGCCCCACCCCCCAAGGCTATAGCCCACCCGTTTTTGTGGTCTTTTTCCGCTGGATGAACTTGGCGCCCCGGCCTTCGGGCGGGTATTTTTGGGCGCGGCTGTGCCCGCGGACTATTTTTGGCACACGGAGGCGCCTCGCAAAGTCTCGCGCCATTCCGAGTCCGGCGGACGAAGTGGGCCAGCCCCACCCCCGAAGGCTATAGCCCACCCGTTTTTGTGGCCTTTTTCCGCTGGGACGAACTTGGCGCCCGGCCTTGGGCTGTTATTTTTAGGCGCGGCTGTGCCCCGCGGCCTATTTTTTTGCGTGCGGAGGCGCCTCGCAAAGTCTCGCGCCATTCCGAGTCCGGCGGACGACGTGGGCCAGCCCCACCCCCAAGGCTATAGCCCACCCGTTTTTGTGGCCTTTTTCCGCTGGACGAACTTGGCGCCCCGGCCTTCAGGCGGTTATTTTTGGGCGCGGCTGTGCCCTTGGACTATTTTTGGCACATGGAGCGCCTCGCAAAGACTCGCGCCATTCCGAGTCCGTCGGACGCAGTGGGCCAGCCCCACCCCCCAAGGCTATAGCCCACCCGTTTTTGTGGCCTTTTTCCGCTGGACGAACTTGGCGCCCCGGCCTTCGGGCGGTTATTTTTGGACGCGGCTGTGCCCGCAGCCTATTTTTGGCACACGGAGTTGCCTCGCAAAGTCTCGTGCCATTCAGAGTCCGGCGGACGAAGTTGGCCAGCCCCACCCCCCAAGGCTATAGCCCACCCGTTTTTGAGGCCTTTTTCCGCTGGACGAACTTGGCGCCCCGGCCTTCGGGCGGTTATTTTTGGGCTAGGTTGTGCCCGCGGCCTAGTTTTGGAACACGGAGGCGCCTCACAAAGTCTCGCGCCATTCCGAGTCCGGCGGACGAAGTTGGCCAGCCCCACCCCCCAAGGCTAAAGCCCACCCGTTTTTGTGGCCTTTTTCCGCTGGACGAACTTGGCGCCCCGGCCTTCCGGCAGGTATTTTTGGATGCGGCTGTGCCCGCGGCCTATTTTTGGGACACGGAGGCGCCTCGCAAAGTCTCGCACCATTCCGAGTCCGGCGGACGAAGTTGGCCAACCCCACCTCCCAAGGCTATAGCCCACCCGTTTTTGTGGCCTTTTTCCGTTGGACGAACTTGGCGCCCCGAACTTCGGGCGGGTATTTTTGGGCGCGGCTGTGCCCGCGGCCTATTTTTGGGACACGGAGGCGCCTCGCAAAGTCTCGTACCATTCCGAGTCCGGCGGACGAAGTTGGCCAGCCCCACCCCCCAAGGCCATAGCCCACCCGTTTTTGTGGCCTTTTTCCGCTGGACGAACTTGGCGCCCCGGCCTTCCGGCAGGTATTTTTGGACGCGGCTGTGCCCGCGGCCTATTTTTGGGACACGGAGGCGCCTCGCAAAGTCTCGCACCATTCCTAGTCCGGCGGACAAGTTGGCCAGCCCCACCCCCAAGGCTATAGCCCACCCGTTTTGTGGCCTTTTCCGCTGGGCGAACTTGGCGCCCGCCTTGGGGCGGGTATTTTTGGCGCGGCTGTGCCGCGGCCTATTTTTGGGGCACGGAGGCACCTCGCAAAGTCTCGCGCCATTCCGAGTCCGGCTGACTAAGTTGGCCAGCCCCACCCCCAAGGCCATAGCCCACCCGTTTTTGTGGCCTTTTTCCGCTGGGTGAACTTGGCGCCCTGGCCTTCGGGGTATTTTTGGCGCGGCTGTGCCCGCAGCCTTTTTTTGGCTGGAGGCGCCTCGCAAAGTCTCGCGCCATTCCGAGTCCAGCGGACGAAGTTGGCCAGCCCCACCCCCAAGGCTATAGCCCACCCGTTTTTGTGGCCTTTTCCGCTGGGCGAACTTGGCGCCCGGCCTTCCGGCAGGTATTTTTGGGCGCGGCTGTGCCCATGCCTAGTTTTGGGACATGGAGGCGCCTCGCAAAGTCTCGCGCCATTCCGAGTCCGGCGGGGCCAGTTGTGGCCAGCCCCACCCCCAAGGCTATAGCCCACCCGTTTTTGTGGCCTTTTTCCGCTGGACGAACTTGGCGCCCCGGCCTTCGGGCGGTTATTTTTGGGCGCGGCTGTGCCCGCAGCCTATTTTGGCAATCGGAGGCGCCTCGCCAAGTCTCACGCCATGCCGAGTCCGGCGGACGTAGTTGGCCAGCCACACCCCCACAGGCTATAGCCCACCCGTTTTTGTGGCCTTTTCCGCTGGACGAACTTGGCGCCCGGCCTCGGGCGGGTATTTTTAGGCGCGGCTGTGCCCGCGGCCTATTTTTGGCACACGGAGGCGCCTAGCAAAGTCTCGCCATTCGAGGTCCGGCGGACGAGTTGGCCAGCCCCACCCCAAGGCTATAGCCCACCCGTTTTGTGGCTTTTTCCGCTGGGCCGAACTTGGCGCCCGGCCCGGGCGGGTATTTTTAGGCGGCTGTGCCCGCGACCTGGCCCCACAGCACACGGAGGCGCCTCGCAAGTCTCGCGCCATTCCGAGTCCGGCGCGGACAGTTGGCCAGCCCCACCCCCAAGGCTATAGCCACCCGTTTTTGTGGCTTTTCCGCTGGACGAACTTGGCGCCCGGCCTTCGGCGGGTATTTTTGGCGCGGCTGTGCCCGCGGCCTATTTTTGGGACCGGGGCGCCTCGCAAAGTCTCGCCCCATTCCGAGTCCGGCGGACGAAGTTGGCCAGCCCCACCCCCCAAGGCTATAGCCCACCCGTTTTTGTGGCCTTTTTCCGCTGGACGAACTTGGCGCCCCGGCCTTCGGGCGCGTATTTTTGGGCGCAGCTGTACCTATGGCCTATTTTTAGCACACGGAGGCGCCTCGCAAAGTCTCGCGCCATTCCGAGTCCGGCGGACGAAGTTGGCCAGCCCCACCCCCCAAGGCTATAGCCCACCCGTTTTTGTGGCCTTTTTCCGCTGGACGAACTTGGCGCCCCGGCCCCCCAGGGCAGCTGTGCCGGCCTATTTTTGGCACACGGAGGTGCCTGCAAAGTCTCGCGCCATTTCCGAGGCGCCCAGGCGCCATTCCGGGACAGGCGCAGTTGGCAGCCCGGCCCCCAAGGGAGCCCACCCGTTTTTGTGGCGAACTTGGCGCCCGGCAGGATATTTTTAGTGGGCGGCTGTGGTGCCTATGTTTGGCACACGGAGGGCGCCTCGCAAAAGTCTCGCGCCATTCCGAGTCCGGCGGACGAAGTTGGCCAGCCCCACCCCCAAGGCTATAGCCCACCCGTTTTGTGGCCTTTTCCGCTGGACGAACTTGGCGCCCCGGCCATGGGGCGGTATATTTTTAGGCGTGGCTGTTTTTGACCTACACACCAGCACACGGAGCGCCTCGCAAAAGTCTCGCGCCATTCCGAGTCAGTGAGACGAAGTTGGCCAGCCCCACCCCCAAGGCTATAGCCCACCCCGTTTTTGTGGCCTTTTCCGCTGGGCCGAACTTGGCGCCCGGCCTTGGGGCGGTTATTTTTAGGCGCGGCTGTGCCGCGGCCTATTTTTGGCACACGGAGGCGCCTCGCAAAGTCTCGCGCCATTCCGAGTCCGAGGCGGACCCAGTTGGCCAGCCCCACCCCCAAGGCTATAGCCCACCCGTTTTGTGGCCTTTTTCCGCTGGGCCAGACTTGGCGCCCGGCCTTGGGCGGGTATTTTGGGGCGCGGCTGTGCCAGCCTATTTTTGGGGCACACGGAGGCGCCTCGTAAAGTCTCGCGCCATTCCAGTCCGGTGGACAGTTGCCAGCCCCACCCCCAAGGCTATAGCCCACCCGTTTTGTGGCCTTTTTCCGCTGGATGAACTTGGCGCCCGGCCTTGGGCGGTTATTTTTAGGCGCGGCTGTGCCCGCGGCCTATTTTGGCACACGGAGCGCCTCGCAAAGTCTCGCGCCATTCCAGTCCAGCGGACGAAGTGGGCCAGCCCCACCCCCAAGGCTATAGCCCACCCGTTTTGTGGCCTTTTTCCGCTGGGATGAACTTGGCGCCCGGCCAGCACACGGGCACCTGCAAAGTATTTTCCGGCGCGGCTGTCCCCGCGGCCTATTTTTGGCACACGGAGATGCCTCGCAAAGTCTCGCGCCATTCCGAGTCCGGAGGCGCCTCGCAAAGTCTCGCGCCACGAGTTGGCCAGCCCCACCCCCAAGGCTATAGCCCACCCGTTTTTGTGGCCTTTTCCGCTGGACGAACTTGGCGCCCAGCCTCCGGGCGGATTATTTTTAGGCGCGGCTGTGCCCTGACCTATTTTTGGCACACGGAGGTGCCTCGTAAAGTCTCGCGCCATTCCCGAGTCCGGCGGACGAAGTTGGCCAGCCCCACCCCCAAGGCTATAGCCCACCCGTTTTTGTGGCCTTTTCCGCTGGGCCAACTTGGCGCCCGGCCTTTGTATTTTTGGGCGCGGCTGTGCCCGCGGCCTATTCCCCCAGCACACGGAGGTGCCTCGCAAAGTCTCGCGCCATTCGAGTCCGGCGGACCCAGTTGGCCAGCCCCACCCCCAAGGCTATAGCCCACCCGTTTTGTGGCCTTTTTCCGCTGGACGAACTTGGCGCCCGGCCTTGGGCGGGTATTTTTGGCGCGGCTGTGCCCATGGCCTATTTTGGTACACGGCGGGCGCTCACAAAGTCTCGCCCCATTCCGAGTCCGGCGGACGAAGTTCGCCAGCCCCACCCCCAAGGCTATAGCCCACCCGTTTTGTGGCCTTTTTCCGCTGGGCGAACTTGGCGCCCGGCCTTCGGGCGGGTATTTTTAGGCGCGGCTGTGCCCGCGGCCTATCCCCAGCACACGGAGGCGCCTCGCAAAGTCTCGCGCCATTCCGAGTCCGGCGACCGAGTTGGCCAGCCCCACCCCCAAGGCTATAGCCCACCCGTTTTTGTGGCCTTTTTCCGCTGGATGAACTTGGCGCCCGGCCTTGGGCGGGTATTTACAGGCGTGGCTGTGCCCGCGGCCTACCTTTTTCGGCACACGGAGGCGCCTCGCAAAGTCTCGCGCCATTCCGAGTCAGCGGACGAAGTTGGCCAGCCCCACCCCCAAGGCTATAGCCCACCCGTTTTTGTGGCCTTTTTCCGCTGGACGAACTTGGCGCCCGGCCTTGGGCGGGTATTTTAGGCGCGGCTGTGCCCGCGGCTATTTTGGCACGGGAGGTGCCTGTGAAGTCTCGCGCCATTCCGAGTCCGAGGCGGTCAGATTGGCCATTCAAAGTGCGGCAGCCCCACCACCCAAGGCTATAGCCCACCCGTTTTTGGCCCTTTTCCGCTGGGCGAACTTTGGCGCCCGGCCTTCCGGAGATGACCTATTTTGGCACCGGAGGTGCCTCGCAAGTCTCGCGCCATTCCGAGTCCGGCGGACAGAAGTTGGCCAGCCCCACCCCCAAGGCTATAGCCCACCGTTTTGTGGCCTTTTTTTCCGCTGGGCGAACTTGGCGCCCGGCCTTCGGGCGGAGTATTTTCAGGCGGCTGTGCCGTGCCTATTTTGGCACACGGAGGTGCCTCCAAAGTCTCGCGCCATTCCGAGTCCGGCGGACGAAGTTGGCCAGCCCCACCCCCAGGCTATAGCCCACCCGTTTTGTGGCCTTTTCCGCTGGGCCGAACTTGGCGCCCGGCCGGTTATTATTTTGGGCGCGGCTGTGCTTTGACCTAGCCCCGACACCGCGGAGGGGCCTCGCAAAGTCTCGCGCCATTCCAGTCCGAGGCGGACGAAGTTGGCCAGCCCCACCCCCAAGGCTATAGCCACCCGTTTTTGTGGCCTTTTTCCGCTGGGCGAACTTGGCGCCCGGCCTTGGCGGGTATTTTCTAGGCGCGGCTGTGCCCGCGGCCTGGCCAGGACACACGGGTGCCTCGCAAGTCTCGCGCCATTCGAGTCCGGCGGACGAAGTTGGCCAGCCCCACCCCCAAGGCTATAGCCCCACCCGTTTTTGTGGCCTTTTCCGCTGGGCGAACTTGGCGCCCGGCCTTCGGGCGGTTATTTTTGGGCGGCTGTGCCCGACCGGCCTACCCCAGCACACGGAGCGCCTGCAAAGTCTCGCGCCATTCCAGTCCGGCGGGCCCAGTTGGGCCCCACCCCCCAAGGCTATAGCCCACCCGTTTTTGTGGCCTTTTTCCGCTGGGCAGACTTGGCGCCCGGCCTTCGGGCGAGTTATTTTGGGTGCGGCTGTGCCCATGAACCTATTTACAGCACGGAGGTGCCTGTAAGAGTCTCGCCCATTCGAGTCCGAGGCGGACCAGTTAGCCAGCCCCACCCCCCAGGCTATAGCCACCCGTTTTGTGGTTTTTTCCGCTGGGCGAACTTGGCTCCCGGCCCTTCGGGCGGTTATGTTTGGGCGCGGCTGTGCCCCGCCTGGCCTATTTTTGGACACTGGTGCCGCGCCATAAAATCTCGCGCCATTCCGAGTCCGGCGGACCAAGTTGTCAGCCCCCTTTAAGGCTATAGCCCACCCGTTTTTGTGGCCTTTTCCGTGACGAGCGCCCCGGCCTCCAGGGCGTATTTTAGAGAGGCGGCTGTGCCGCGGCCTCTTTGCACACGGAGCGCCTCGCAAGTCTCGAGCCATTCAGTCCATTTTTTGGGCAGTCAGCCCAGCCCCACCCCCAGGGCTATAGCCCCACCGTTTTTGTGGCCTTTTCCGCTCTTAAAGTGAGTGGCGCCCGGCCTTCGGGCGGGTATTACAGACTGTGACTGTGCCGTATTTCGTTTAGCACACGGAGGTGCCTCGCAAAGTCTCGCGCCATTCCGAGTCCCGGCGGACGAAGTTGGCCAGCCCCACCCCCAAGGCTATAGCCCACCCGTTTTGTGGCCTTTTTCCGCTGGGCCGAACTTGGCGCCCGGCCTTCGGGCGGGTATTTTTAGGCGCGGCTGTGCCGCGGCCTATTTTTGGCACACGGAGGCGCCTCGCAAAGTCTCGCGCCATTCCGAGTCCGGCGGACGAAGTTGGCCAGCCCCACCCCCAAGGCTATAGCCCCCCCGTTTTGTGGCCTTTTTCCGCGGGACGAACTTGGCGCCCCGGCCTTCGGGCGGGTATTTTTGGGCGCGGCTGTGCCCGCGGCCTATTTTTGGCATAGGGAGGCGCCTCGGAAAGTCTCGCGCGATTCCGAGTCCGGCGGACGAAGTTGGCCAGCCCCACCCCCCAAGGCTATAGCCCACCCGTTTTTGTGGCCTTTTCCGCTGGGCAGAACTTGGCGCCCGGCCTTCGGGCGGGTATTTTTGGCGCGGCTGTGCCCGCGGCCTATTTTGGCACACGGAGGCGCCTCGCAAAGTCTCGCGCCATTCCGAGTCCGGCGGACGAAGTTGGCCAGCCCCACCCCCAAGGCTATAGCCCACCCGTTTTTGTGGCCTTTTTCCGCTGGACGAACTTGGCGCCCCGGCCTTCGGGCGGGTATTTTTAGGCGCGGCTGTGCCCCGCGGCCTATTTTTTGGCACACGGAGGCGCCTCGCAAAGTCTCGCGCCATTCCGAGTCCGGCGGACGAAGTTGGCCAGCCCCACCCCCAAGGCTATAGCCCACCCGTTTTTGTGGCCTTTTTCCGCTGGACGAACTTGGCGCCCGGCCTTCGGGCGGGTATTTTGGGCGCGGCTGTGCCCCGCGGCCTATTTTTGGCACACGGAGGCGCCTCGCAAAGTCTCGCGCCATTCCGAGTCCAGCGGACGAAGTTGGCCAGCCCCACCCCCAAGGCTATAGCCCACCCGTTTTTGTGGCCTTTTTCCGCTGGACCGAACTTGGCGCCCCGGCCTTGGTGGGTATTATTTTTGGCGCGCTGTGTCCTGACCTATTTTGGTGCCCGTGCCTGTAAAATCTGCCATTTTGAGTCCGGCGGATGAGAGTTGCCAACCCCACCCCAAGGCTATAGCCCACCCGCCCACTGTGGCCTTTTCCGTGGGACGAACTTGGCGCCGGGCGGTAGGCTGTGGGCTATTCCAGGCACCACGGTGCGTATTCATAGAATCTCGCCATTCCAGGTCGGCCAGGACAGGGTTGACCAGCCCCACCCCGAAGGCTATAGCCGCGGTTTTGTGGCCTTTTTCCATTTTGGAGCCAGAACATGGTGCCCGACATTAGGGCAAATATTTTTGGGTGCGGTTGTGCAGCGACCTATTTTTGGTACGCAGTTGCCTGCAGCAAAGTCTCGCGCCATTCCAGTCAGTGACGAAGTTGGTAGCCCACCCCCAAGGCTATAGCCCACCCGTTTTTGAGGCCTTTTTCCGCTGGACGAACTTGGCGCCCCGGCCTTCGGGCGGGTATTTTTGGGCGCGACTGTGACCGCGGCCTATTTTGGCACACGGAGGCGCCTCGCAAAAGTCTCGCGCCATTCCGAGTCCGGCGGACGAACTTGGCCAGCCCCACCCCCAAGGCTATGGCCCACCAATTTTTGTGGCCTTTTTTCGCTGGACGAACTTGGCGGCCCGGCCTTCGAGCGGGTATTTTTGGGCGCGGCTGTGCCCGCGGCCTATTTTGGGTACACGGAGGCGCCTCGCAAAGTCTCGCGCCATTCCGAGTCTGGCGGACGAAGTTGGCCAGCCCCACCCCGCAAGGCTATAGCCCACCCGTTTTTGTGGCCTTTTTCCGCTGGGCGAACTTGGCGCCCGGCCTTCGGGCGGCTATTTTTGGGCGCGGCTGTGTGCCCGGCCTATTTTGGCACACGGAGGCGCCTCGCAAAGTCTCGCGCCATTCCGAGTCCGGCGGACGAAGTTGGCCAGCCCCCCCCCAAGGCTATAGCCCACCCGTTTTTGTGGCCTTTTCCGCTGGGCGAACTTGGCGCCCGGCCTTCGGGCGGGTATTTTGGGCGCGGCTGTGCCCGCTGGCCTATTTTTTGGCACACGGAGCGCCTCGCAAAGTCTCGCGCCATTCCCGAGTCCGGCGGACGAAGTTGGCCAGCCCCACCCCCAAGGCTATAGCCCACCCGTTTTTGTGGCTTTTTCCGCTGGGCGAACTTGGCGCCCGGCCTTCGGGCGGGTATTTTGGGCGCGGCTGTGCCGCGGCCTATTTTGGCAGCACGGGCGCCTCGCAAAGTCTCGCGCCATTCCGAGTCCGGCGGACGAAGTTGGCCAGCCCCACCCCCAAGGCTATAGCCCACCCGTTTTTGTGGCCTTTTCCGCTGGGCGAACTTGGCGCCCGGCCTTCGGGCGGGTATTTTTTGGGCGCGGCTGTGCCCGCTGGCCTATTTTTGGCACACGGAGGCGCCTCGCAAAGTCTCGCGCCATTCCGAGTCCGGCGGACGAAGTTGGCCAGCCCCACCCCCAAGGCAATATCCCACCCGTTTTGGGGCCTTTTTTTCCGCTGACGAACTTGAACTTGGCGCCCGGCCTTCGGGCGGGTATTTTTTTAGGCGCGGCTGTGCCCCCCGGCCTATTTTTGGCACACGGAGGCGCCTCGCGCAAAGTCTCGCGCCATTCCGAGTCAGGCGGACGAAGTTGGCCAGCCCAACCCCCAAGGCTATAGCCCACCCGTTTTTGTGGCCTTTTTCCGCTGGGCGAACTTGGCGCCCCGGCCTTCGGGCGGTTATTTTTGGGCGCGGCTGTGCCCGCGGCCTATTTTTGGCACATGGAGGCGCCTCGCAAAGTCTCGCGCCATTCCGAGTCCGGCGGACGAAGTTGGCCAGCCCCAACCCCAAGGCTATAGCCCACCCGTTTTTGTGGCCTTTTACCGCTGGACGAACTTGGCGCCCCGGCCTTCGGGCGGGTATTTTTGGGCGCGGCTGTGCCCGCGGCCTATTTTTGGCACACGGAGCAGCCTCGCAAAGTCTCGCGCCATTCCGAGTCCGGCGGACGAAGTTGGCCAGCCCCACCCCCCAAGGCTATAGCCCACCCGTTTTTGTGGCCTTTTTCCGCTGGACGAACTTGGCGCCCCGGCCTTCGGGCGGGTATTTTTGTGCGCGGCTGTGCCCACGGCCTATTTTTGGCACAAGGAGGCGCCTCGCAAAGTCTCGCGCAATTCCAAGTCCGGCGGACGAAGTTGGCCAGCCCCACCCCCCGAGGCTATAGCCCACCCGTTTTTGTGGCCTTTTTCCGCTGGGCGAACTTGGCGCCCCGGCCTTCGGGCGGGTATTTTTGGGCGCGGCTGTGCCCGCGGCCTATTTTTGGCACACGGAGGTGCCTCGCAAAGCCTCGCGCCATTCCGAGTCCGGCGGACGAAGTTGGCCAGCCCCACCCCCCAAGGCTATAGCCCACCCGTTTTTGTGGCCTTTTCCGCTGGGCCGAACTTGGCGCCCGGCCTTCGGGCGGGGTTTTTTAGGCGCGGCTGTGCCCGTGGCCTATTTTTTGGCACACGGAGGCGCCTCGCAAAGTCTCGCGCCATTCCGAGTCCGGCGGACGAAGTTGGCCAGCCAGCCCCACCCCCAAGGCTATAGCCCACCCGTTTTTGTGGCCTTTTTCCGCTGGGCGAACTTGGCGCCCGGCCTTCGGGCGGGTATTTTTAGGCGCGGCTGTGCCCTCGGCCTATTTTTTGGCACACGGAGGCGCCTCGCAAAGTCTCGCGCCATTCCGAGTCCGGCGGACGAAGTTGGCCAGCCCCACCCCCAAGGCTATAGCCCACCCGTTTTGTGGCCTTTTTCCGCTGGGCGAACTTGGCGCCCGGCCTTCGGGCGGGTATTTTGGGCGCGGCTGTGCCCGCGGCCTATTTTTTGGCACACGGAGGCGCCTCGCGCAAAGTCTCGCGCCATTCCGAGTCCGGCGGACGAAGTTGGCCAGCCCCACCCCCAAGGCTATAGCCCACCCGTTTTTGTGGCCTTTTTCCGCTGGGACGAACTTGGCGCCCGGCCTTCGGGCGGGTATTTTTAGGCGCGGCTGTGCCCTTTGGCCTATTTTTGGCACACGGGGCGCCTCGCAAAGTCTCGCGCCATTCCGAGTCCGGCGGACGAAGTTGGCCAGCCCCCCCCCAAGGCTATAGCCCACCCGTTTTTGTGGCCTTTTCCGCTGGCCGAGAACTTGCGCCCGGCCTTCGGGCGGGTATTTTTGGGCGCGGCTGTGCCCCGGCCTATTTTGGCACACGGAGGCGCCTCGCAAAGTCTCGCGCCATTCCGAGTCCCGGCGGACGAAGTTGGCCAGCCCCACCCCCAAGGCTATAGCCCACCCGTTTTGTGGCCTTTTTCCGCTGGGCCGAACTTGGCGCCCGGCCTTCGGGCGGGTATTTTTAGGCGCGGCTGTGCCCGCGGCCTATTTTTTGGCACACGGAGGCGCCTCGCAAAGTCTCGCGCCATTCCGAGTCCGGCGGACGAAGTTGGCCAGCCCCACCCCCAAGGCTATAGCCCACCCGTTTTTTGTGGCCTTTTCCGCTGGGCGAACTTGGCGCCCGGCCTTCGGGCGGGTATTTTTGGGCGCGGCTGTGCCCGCGGCCTATTTTGGCACACGGAGGCGCCCTCGCAAGTCTCGCGCCATTCCGAGTCCGGCGGACGAAGTTGGCCAGCCCCACCCCCAAGGCTATAGCCCACCCGTTTTTGTGGCCTTTTTCCGCTGGGCGAACTTGGCGCCCGGCCTTCGGGGGCGGGTATTTTTGGGCGCGGCTGTGCCCCCTGGCCTATTTTTGCACACACGGAGGCGCCTCGCAAAGTCTTGCGCCATTCCGAGTCCGGCGGACGAAGTTGGCCAGCCCCCCCCCAAGGCGATAGACCACCCGTTTTTGTGGCCTTTTTACGCTGGGCGAAGATGGCGCCACGGCCGGCGGGCGGGTTTTTTTGGGCGCCGCTGGGCCCGCTGGCCTATTTTGGCACACACGGGCGCCTCGCAAAGTCTCGCGCCATTCCGAGTCCGGCGGACGAAGTTGGCCAGCCCCACCCCCAAGGCTATAGCCCACCCGTTTTTGTGGCCTTTTCCGCTGGGCGAACTTGGCGCCCGGCCTTGGGGGGCGGGTATTATTTTGGGCGGCTGTGCCCGCGGCCTATTTTGGCACACGGAGGCGCCTCGCAAAGTCTCGCGCCATTCCGAGTCCGGCGGACGAAGTTGGCCAGCCCCACCCCCCAAGGCTATAGCCCACCCGTTTTTGTGGCCTTTTTCCGCTGGGCGAACTTGGCGCCCGGCCTTCGGGCGGGTATTTTGGGCGCGGCTGTGCCCGCGGCCTATTTTTGGCACACGGAGGGCGCCTCGCAAAGTCTCGCGCCATTCCGAGTCCGGCGGACGAAGTTGGCCAGCCCCACCCCCAAGGCTATAGCCCACCCGTTTTTGTGGCCTTTTTCCGCTGGGCCGAACTTGGCGCCCGGCCTTCGGGCGGGTATTTTTTGGCGCGGCTGTGCCCTGGCCTATTTTTGGCACACACGGGCGCCTCGCAAAGTCTCGCGCCATTCCGAGTCCGGCGGGACGAAGTTGGCCAGCCCCACCCCCAAGGCTATAGCCCACCCGTTTTGTGGCCTTTTTCCGCTGGAACCGAACTTGGCGCCCGGCCTTCGGGCGGGTATTTTTAGGCGCGGCTGTGCCGCGGCCTATTTTGGCACACGGAGGCGCCTCGCAAAGTCTCGCGCCATTCGAGTCCGGCGGACGAAGTTGGCCAGCCCCACCCCCAAGGCTATAGCCCACCCGTTTTGTGGCCTTTTTCCGCTGGACGAACTTGGCGCCCGGCCTTCGGGCGGGTATTTTTAGGCGCGGCTGTGCCCGCGGCCTATTTTGGCACACGGAGGGCGCCTCGCAAAGTCTCGCGCGATTCCGAGTCCGGAGGACGAAGTTGGCCAGCCCCACCCCCCAAGGCGATAGCCCACCCGTTGTTGTGGCGTTATACCGCTCGACCTACTTGGCGCGCCGGCCTTCGGGGTGGGGTTTTTGGGCGCGGGTGGGCCCGCGGCGTATTTTGGCAGCACGGAGGCGCCTCGCAAAGTCTCGCGCCATTCCGAGTCAGCGGACGAAGTTGGCCAGCCCCACCCCCAAGGCTATAGCCCACCCGTTTTGTGGCCTTTTTCCGCTGGGCGAACTTGGCGCCCGGCCTTCGGGCGGGTATTTTTGGCGCGGCTGTGCCGTGGCCTATTTTTGGCAGCACGGGGGCGCCTCGCAAAGTCTCGCCATTCCGAGTCCGGCGGACAGAAGTTGGCCAGCCCCACCCCCAAGGCTATAGCCCACCCGTTTTTGTGGCCTTTTTCCGCTGGGCGAACTTGGCGCCCGGCCTTCGGGGGGTATTTTTGGGCGCGGCTGTGCCGCGGCCTATTTTGGCACACGGAGGGGCGCCTCGCAAAGTCTCGCGCCATTCCGAGTCCGGCGGGCGATGTTGGCCAGCCCCACCACCCAAGGCTATAGCCCACCCGTTTTTGTGGCCTTTTTCCCAGGGCGAACGTGGCGGCCCCGCCGTCGGGCGGGGTATTTTGGGCGAGGCTGTGCCCCGCGGCCTATTGTTTGGACACGGAGGCCCCTCGCAAAGTCTCGCGCCATTCCGAGTCCGGCGGACGAAGTTGGCCAGCCCCACCCCCCAAGGCTATAGCCCACCCGTTTTTGTGGCCTTTTTCCGCTGGGCGAACTTGGCGCCCCGGCCTTCGGGGGGGGATGTTTGGGCGCGGCTGTGCCCCGGTGAAATTTTGGCACACGGAGGCGCCTCGCAAAGTCTCGCGCCATTCCGAGTCCGGCGGACGAAGTTGGCCAGCCCCACCCCCCAAGGCTATAGCCCACCCGTTTTTGTGGCCTTTTTCCGCTGGACGAACTTGGCGCCCCGGCCTTCGGGCGGGTATTTTTGGGCGTGGCTGTGCCCGCGGCCTATTTTTGGCACACGGAGGCGCCTCGCAAAGTCTCGCGCCATTCCGAGTCCGGCGGACGAAGTTGGCCAGCCCCACCCCCCAAGGCTATAGCCCACCCGTTTTGTGGCCTTTTTCCGCTGGACGAACTTGGCGCCCCGGCCTTCGGGCGGGTATTTTTGGGCGCGGCTGTGCCCGCATCCTATTTTTTGGCACACGGAGGAGGCGCCTCGCAAAGTCTCGCGCCATTCCGAGTCCGGCGGACGAAGTTGGCCAGCCCCACCCCCAAGGCTAGCCCACCCGTTTTGTGGCCTTTTTCCGCTGGGCGAACTTGGCGCCCGGCCTTCGGGCGGGGTTTTTTGGGCGGGGGTGTGCGTGCGGCCTTATTTTGTCACACGGAGGTGCCTCGCAAAGTCTCGCGCCATTCCGAGTCCGGCGGACGAAGTTGGCCAGCCCCACCCCCCAAGGCTATAGCCCACCCGTTTTTGTGGCCTTTTACCGCTGGACGAACTTGGCGCCCCGGCCTTCGGGTGGGTATTTTTGGGCGCGGCTGTGACCGCGGCTTATTTTTGGTACACGGAGGTGCCTCGCAAAGTCTCGCGCCATTCCGAGTCCGGCGGACGAAGTTGGCCAGCCCCACCCCCCAAGGCTATTGCCCACCCGTTTTTGTGGCCTTTTTCCGCTGGACGAACTTGGCGCCCAGGCCTTCGGGCGGGTATTTTTGGGCGCGGCTGTGCCTGTAGCTTTTTTTGGCACACGGAGACGCCTCGCAAATTCTCGCGCCATTCCGAGTCCGGCGGACGAAGTAGGCCAGCCCCACCCCCCAAGGCTATAGCCCACCCGTTTTTGTGGCCTTTTACCGCTGGACGAACTTGGCGCCCCGGCCTTCGGGCGGGTATTTTTGGGAGCGGCTGTGCCCGCGGCCTATTTTTGGCACACGGAGGCACCTCGCAAAGTCTCGCGCCATTCCGAGCCCGGCGGACGAAGTTGGCCAGCCCCACCCCCCGAGGCTATAGCCCACCCGTTGTTGTGGCCTTAGTCCGGTGGGGGAACTTGGCGGCCCGGCCTTCGGGGGGGGATTTTTGGCCGCGGCTGTGCCCGCGGCCTATTTTGGCACACGGAGGCGCCTCGCAAAGTCTCGCGCCATTCCGAGTCCGGCGGACTAAGTTGGCCAGCCCCCCCCCCACGGCTATAGCCCACCCGTTTTGTGGCCTTTTTCCGCTGGGACGAACTTGGCGCCCCGGCCTTCGGGCGGGGATAATTGGGTCCGGCAGGGCCCGCGGCCTATTTTTGGCACACGGAGGCCTCTCGCAAAGTCTCGCGCCATTCCGACTCCGGCGGATGAAGTTGGCCAGCCCCACCCCCCAAGGCTATAGCCCACTCGTTTTTGTGGCCTTTTTCCGCTGGACGAACTTGGCGCCCCGGCCTTCGAGCGGTTATTTTTGGGCGCCGCTGTGCCCGCAGCCTATTTTTTGCACACGGAGGCGCCTCGCAAAGTCTCGCGCCATTCCTAGTCCGGCGGACGAAGTTGGCCAGCCCCACCCCCCAAGGCTATAGCCCACCCGTTTTTGTGGCCTTTTTCCGCTGGACGAACTTGTCGCCCCGGCCTTCGGGCTGGTATTTTTGGGTTCGGCTGTGCCCGCGGCCTATTTTTGGCACAAGGAGGCGCCTCGCAAAGTCTCGCGCTATTCCGAGTCCGGCGGACGAAGGTGGCCAGCCCCACCCCCCAAGGCTATAGCCCACCCGTTTTTGTGGCCTTTTTCCGCTGGACAAACTTGGCGCCCCGGCCTTCGGGCGGGTATTTTTGGTCGCGGCTGTGCCCGCCTATTTTTGGCACACGGAGGAGCCTCGCAAAGTCTCGCGCCATTCCTCGTCCGGGGGAAGTAGTTGGCCAGCCCCAGCCCACCCCCAAGGCTATAGCCCACCCGTTTTGTGGCCTTTTCCGCTGGGCCGAACTTGGCGCCCGGCCTTCGGGCGGGTATTTTAGGCGCGGCTGTGCCCGCGGCCTATTTTGCACACACGGGTGCCTCGCAAAGTCTCGCGCCATTCAGAGTCCGGCGGACGAAGTTGGCCAGCCCCACCCCCAAGGCTATAGCCCACCCGTTTTTGTGGCCTTTTCCGCTGGGCCGAACTTGGCGCCCGGCCTTCGGGGCGGGTATTTTTGGGCGCGGCTGTGCCCCTGGCCTTTTTTGGCACACGGAGGGCGCCTCGCAAAGTCTCGCGCCATTCCGAGTCCCGCGGACGAAGTTGGCCAGCCCCACCCCCAAGGCTATAGCCCACCCGTTTTTGTGGCTTTTTCCGCTGGGCCGAACTTGGCGCCCGGCCTTCGGGCGGGTATTATTTTTGGCGCGGCTGTGCCCGCGGCCTATTTTTTTGGCACACGGAGGCGCCTCGCAAAGTCTCGCGCCATTCCGAGTCCGGCGGACGAAGTTGGCCAGCCCCACCCCCAAGGCTATAGCCCACCCGTTTTTGTGGCCTTTTCCGCTGGGCGAACTTGGCGCCCGGCCTTTGGGCGGGTATTTTTGGCGCGGCTGTGCCCATGGCCTATTTTGGCACACGGAGGCGCCTCGCAAAGTCTCGCGCCATTCCGAGTCCGGCGGACGAAGTTGGCCAGCCCCACCCCCAAGGCTATAGCCCACCCGTTTTTGTGGCCTTTTTCCGCTGGGGCCGAACTTGGCGCCCGGCCTTCGGGCGGGTATTTTTTGGGCGCGGCTGTGCCCGCGGCCTATTTTTTTGGCACACGGAGGCGCCTCGCAAAGTCTCGCGCCATTCCGAGTCCGGCGGACGAAGTTGGCCAGCCCCACCCCCAAGGCTATAGCCCACCCGTTTTTTGTGGCCTTTTCCGCTGGGCGAACTTGGCGCCCGGCCTTCGGGCGGGTATTTTTGGGCGCGGCTGTGCCCCGGCCTGGCCTATTTTGGCACACGGAGGCGCCTCGCAAAGTCTCGCGCCATTCCGAGTCCGGCGGACGAAGTTGGCCAGCCCCACCCCCAAGGCTATAGCCCACCCGTTTTGTGGCCTTTTTCCGCTGGGCGAACTTGGCGCCCGGCCTTCGGGCGGGTATTTTTGGGCGCGGCTGTGCCCGCGGCCTATTTTGGCACACGGAGGCGCCTCGCAAAGTCTCGCGCCATTCCGAGTCCGGCGGACGAAGTTGGCCAGCCCCACCCCCAAGGCTATAGCCCACCCGTTTTGTGGCCTTTTTCCGCTGGGACGAACTTGGCGCCCGGCCTTCGGGCGGGTATTTTTAGGCGCGGCTGTGCCCATGGCCTATTTTTGGCACACGGAGGCGCCTCGAAAAGTCTCGCGCCATTCCGAGTCCGGCGGACGAAGTTGGCCAGCCCCACCCCCCGAGGCTATTGCCCACCCGTTTTTGTGGCATTTTTCCAATGGACGAACTTGGCGCCCGCCCTTTGGGCGGGTATTTTTGGCGTGGCTGTGCCAGCGGCCTATGTTTGGAACACGGAGGCGCCTCGCAAAGTCTCGCGCCATTCCGAGTCCGGCGGACGAAGTTGGCCAGCCCCACCCCCAAGGCTATAGCCCACCCGTTTTGTGGCCTTTTTCCGCTGGGACGAACTTGGCGCCCGGCCTTCGGGGGGTATTTTTGGCGCGGCTGTGCCCGCCTGGCCTTTTTTGGCACACGGAGGCGCCTCGTAAAGTCTCGCGCCATTCCGAGTACGGCGGACGAAGTTGGCCAGCCCCACCCCCAAGGCTATAGCCCACCCGTTTTTGTGGCCTTTTTCCGCTGGGACGAACTTGGCGCCCGGCCTTCGGGGCGGGTATTTTGGGGCGCGGCTGTGCCCGCGCCTGCCTATTTTTGGCACACGGAGGCGCCTCGCAAAGTCTCGCGCCATTCCGAGTCCGGCGGACGAAGTTGGCCAGCCCCACCCCCAAGGCTATAGCCCACCCGTTTTTGTGGCCTTTTCCGCTGGGCGAACTTGGCGCCCGGCCTTGGGCGGGTATTTTTGGCGCGGCTGTGCCCGCGGCCTATTTTTGGCACACGGAGGCGCCTCGCAAAGTCTCGCGCCATTCCGAGTCCGGCGGACGAGAGTTGGCCAGCCCCACCCCCAAGGCTATAGCCCACCCGTTTTTGTGGCCTTTTTCCGCTGGGCGAACTTGGCGCCCCGGCCTTCGGGGCGGGTATTTTTTGGGCGCGGCTGTGCCCGTGCCTATTTTTGGCACACGGAGGCGCCTCGCAAAGTCTTGCGCCATTCCGAGTCCGGCGGACGAAGTGGCCAGCCCCACCCCCAAGGCTATAGCCCACCCGTTTTTGTGGCCTTTTCCGCTGGGCCGAACTTGGCGCCCGGCCTTCGGGCGGGTATTTTTGGGCGCGGCTGTGCCCGCGGCCTATTTTTGGCACACGGAGGCGCCTCGCAAAGTCTCGCGCCATTCCGAGTCCGGCGGACGAAGTTGGCCAGCCCCCCCCCCCAAGGCTATAGCCCACCCGTTTTTGTGGCCTTTTTCCGCTGGACGAACGTGGCGCCCCGGCCGTCGGGCGGGTATTTTTTGGCGCGGCTGTGCCCGCGGCCTATTTTTGGCACACGGAGGCGCCACGCAAAATCGTGCGCCATTCCGCGGCCGGCGTACGAAGTTGGCCAGCCCGACCCCCAAGGCTATAGCCCACCCGTTTTGTGGCCTTTTTCCGCTGGGCCGAACTTGGCGCCCGGCCTTCGGGCGGGTATTTTTAGGCGCGGCTGTGCCCGTGGCCTATTTTGGCACACGGAGGCGCCTCGATAAGTATCGCGCTTTTCCGAGTCCGGCGGACGAAGTTGGCCAGCCCCACCCCCAAGGCTATAGCCCACCCGTTTTGTGGCCTTTTTCCGCTGGGCGAACTTGGCGCCCGGCCTTCGGGCGGGTATTTTTGGCGCGGCTGTGCCCGCGGCCTATTTTGGCACACGGAGGCGCCTCGCAAAGTCTCGCGCCATTCCGAGTCCGGCGGACGAAGTTGGCCAGCCCCACCCCCAAGGCTATAGCCCACCCGTTTTTGTGGCCTTTTTCCGCTGGACGAACTTGCGCGCCCGGCCTTCGGGCGGGTATTTTTAGGCGCGGCTGTGCCCTTTGGCCTATTTTTGGCACACGGAGGCGCCTCGCAAAGTCTCGCGCCATTCCGAGTCCAGCGGACGAAGTTGGCCAGCCCCACCCCCAAGGCTATAGCCCACCCGTTTTGTGGCCTTTTTCCGCTGGGACGAACTTGGCGCCCGGCCTTCGGGCGGGTATTTTTGGGCGCGGCTGTGCCGCGGCCCTTTTTGGCACACGGAGGCGCCTCGCAAAGTCTCGCGCCATTCCGAGTCCGGCGGACGAAGTTGGCCAGCCCCACCCCCAAGGCTATAGCCCACCCGTTTTTGTGGCCTTTTTCGCTGGGACGAACTTGGCGCCCGGCCTTCGGGCGGGTATTTTTGGCGCTGGCTGTGCCCCGCGGCCTATTTTTTGGCACACGGAGGTGCCTGCAAAGTCTCGCGCCATTCCGAGTCCGGCGGACGAAGTTGGCCAGCCCCACCCCCAAGGCTATAGCCCACCCGTTTTTGTGGCCTTTTTCCGCTGGCCGAACTTGGCGCCCGGCCTTTGGCGGGGTATTTTTGGCGCGGCTGTGCCAGCGGCCTATTTTTTTGGCACACGGAGGCGCCTCGCAAAGTCTCGCGCCATTCCGAGTCCGGCGGACGAAGTTGGCCAGCCCCACCCCCAAGGCTATAGCCCACCCGTTTTTGTGGCCTTTTTCCGCTGGGCCGAACTTGGCGCCCGGCCTTCGGGCGGGTATTTTGGGCGCGGCTGTGCCCGTGGCCTATTTTTGGCACACGGAGGCGCCTCGCAAAGTCTCGCGCCATTCCGAGTCCGGCGGACGAAGTTGGCCAGCCCCACCCCCAAGGCTATAGCCCACCCGTTTTTGTGGCCTTTTCCGCTGGAATGAACTTGGCGCCCGGCCTTCGGGCGGGTATTTTTGGCGCGGCTGTGCCCGCATGCCTATTTTTGGGACACGGAGGCGCCTCGCAAAGTCTCGCGCCATTCCGAGTCCAGCGGACGAAGTTGGCCAGCCCCACCCCCAAGGCTATAGCCCACCCGTTTTGTGGCCTTTTTCCGCTGGACGAACTTGGCGCCCGGCCTTCGGGCGGGTATTTTTGGCGCGGCTGTGCCCGCGGCCTATTTTTGGCACACGGAGGCGCCTGCAAAGTCTCGCGCCATTCCGAGTCCGGCGGACCGAGTTGGCCAGCCCCACCCCAAGGCTATAGCCCACCCGTTTTTGTGGCCTTTTTCCGCTGGGCGAACTTGGCGCCCGGCCTTGGGGGGGGTATTTTTGGGCGCGGCTGTGCCCCGGCCTATTTTGGCACACGGGGCGCCTGCAAAGTCTCGCGCCATTCCGAGTCCGGCGGACGAGTTGGCCAGCCCCACCCCCCAAGGCTATAGCCCACCCGTTTTTGTGGCCTTTTCCGCTGGACGAACTTGGCGCCCCGGCCTTTGTCCGGGTAATTGATGGCGAGGCTGTTCCCGCAGCCTATTTTTGTCACCCGGAGGGGCCTCGCAAAGTCTAGCCCCCTGCCGAGTCCGGCGGACGAAGTTGGCCAGCACCACCCCCCCAGGCTATAGGCCACGCGTGTTTGTGGCCGTTTTCCGCTGGGTGAACTTGGCGCCCGGCCTTGGGCGGGTATTTTTGGGCGCGGCTGTGCCCGCAGCCTATTTTTGGCACACGGAGGCGCCTCGCAAAGTCGCGCGCCATTCCGAGTCCGGCGGACGAAGTTGGCCAGCCCCACCCCCCAAGGCTATAGCCCACCCGTTTTTGTGGCCTTTGTCCGCTGGACGAACTTGGCGCCCCGGCCTTCCCCAGGCTCACAAAGTCTCGTGCCATTCCGAGTCCGGCGGA
>JAUJEM010000247.1:0-54326 GCA_030448935.1 Citrus cavaleriei
GGATTGCGGGACGCAGGCCTTCGGGGGCTTATTTTTGGGCGCGGCCTTGCCCGCGGCCTATTTTTGGCACACGGAGGCCGCTCGCAAAGTCTCGCCCCATTCGGAGTCGGGCGGACGAACTTCGCCCCCGCCCCCCACCAAGGCTATAGGCCACCCGTTTTTTGGCCATTTTTCCGCTGGGGGGTTGCGGGACGCAGGCCTTCGGGGGCTTATTTTTGGGCGCGGCCTTGCCCGCGGCCTATTTTTGGCACACGGAGGCCGCTCGCAAAGTCTCGCCCCATTCGGAGTCGGGCGGACGAACTTCGCCCCCGCCCCCACCAAGGCTATAGGCCACCCGTTTTTTGGCCATTTTTCCGCTGGGGGGTTGCGGCCCTTCGGGGCTTATTTTTGGCGCGGCCTTGCCCGCGGCCTATTTTTGGCACACGGAGGCCGCTCGCAAAGTCTCGCCCCATTCGGAGTCGGGCGGACGAACTTCGCCCCCGCCCCCCACCAAGGCTATAGGCCACCCGTTTTTTGGCCATTTTTCCGCTGGGGGGTTGGGGACGCAGGCCTTCGGGGTCTTATTTTTTGGCGCGGCCTTGCCCGCGGCCTATTTTTGGCACACGGAGGCCGCTCGCAAAGTCTCGCCCCATTCGGAGTCGGGCGGACGAACTTCGCCCCCGCCCCCACCAAGGCTATAGGCCACCCGTTTTTTGGCCATTTTTCCGCTGGGGGGTTGCGGGACGCAGGCCTTCGGGGGCTTATTTTTGGGCGCGGCCTTGCCCGCGTCCTAATTATGGCACACGTCTGCCGACCTCCACGACTCGCCCCAGTCCGAGTCGGGCGGACGAACTTCTCCCCCGCCCCCCACCAAGGCTATAGGCCACCCACGCAGGCCTTCGGGGGCTTATTTTTGGGCGCGGCCTTGCCCGCGGCCTATTTTTGGCACACGGAGGCCGCTCGCAAAGTCTCGCCCCATTCGGAGTCGGGCGGACGAACTTCGCCCCCGCCCCCCACCAAGGCTATAGGCCACCCGTTGTTTGGCCCGTTTTCCGGTGGGGGGTTGCGGGGGGCTGGCCTTCGGGGGCTTGTTTTTGGGCGGGGCCTTGCCCGCGGCCTATTTTTTTTGGCACTGGGAGGCCTCTCGTAAAGTCTCGCCCCATTCGGAGTCGGGGGCACCAACTTCGCCCCCGCCCGCCACCAAGGCTATAGGCCACCCGTTTTTTGGCCATTTTTCCGCTGGGGGTTGCGGGGCCATGAGCCTTCGGGGCTTATTTTTGGGGGGGCCTTGCCCGCGGCCTATTTTTTTGGCACACGGAGGGCGCTCGCAAAGTCTCGCCCCATTCGGAGTCGGGCGGACGAACCGCCCCCGCCCCCACCAAGGCTATAGGCCACCCGTTTTTGGCCATTTTCCGCTGGGGGTTGCGGGGCCATGAGCCTTCGGGGCTTATTTTTGGGCGCGGCCTTGCCCGCGGCCTATTTTTTGGCACACGGAGGCCGCTCGCAAAGTCTCGCCCCATTCGGAGTCGGGCGGACGAACTTCGCCCCCCCCCCACCAAGGCTATAGGCCACCCGTTTTTGGCCATTTTCCGCTGGGGGTTGCGGGGCCATGAGCCTTCGGCGGCTTATTTTTCGGCGCGGCCTTGCCCGCGGCCTATTTTTGGCACACGGAGGCCGCTCGCAAAGTCTCGCCCCATTCGGAGTCGGGCGGACGAACTTCGCCCCCCCCCCCCCCCAGGGCTTAGGGCCACCCGTTTTTGGGCCATTTTCCGCTGGGGGTTGGGGACGCAGAGCCTTCGGGGGGCTTATTTTTGGGCGCGGCCTGCCCCCGGCCTATTTTTGGCACACACGGAGGAGGCCGCTCGCAAAGTCTCGCCCCATTCGGAGTCGGGCGGACGAACTTCGCCCCCCCCCACCAAGGCTATAGGCCACCCGTTTTTGGCCATTTTCCGCTGGGGGTTGCGGGGACTGAGAGCCTTCGGGGCTTATTTTTGGGCGCGGCCTTGCCCGCGGCCTATTTTTGGCACACGGAGGCCGCTCGCAAAGTCTCGCCCCATTCGGAGTCGGGCGGACGAACTTCGCCCCCTCCCCCCACCAAGGCTATAGGCCACCCGTTTTTTGGCCATTTTTCCGCTGGGGGGTTGCGGGACACAGGCCTTCGGGGGCTTATTTTTGGCGCGGCCTTGCCCGCGGCCTATTTTTGGCACACGGAGGCCGCTCGCAAAGTCTCGCCCCATTCGGAGTCGGGCGGACGAACTTCGCCCCCGCCCCCACCAAGGCTATAGGCCACCCGTTTTTTGGCCATTTTTCCGCTGGGGGGTTGCGGGACGCAGGCCTTCGGGGGCTTATTTTTGGGCGCGGCCTTGCCCGCGGCCTATTTTGGCACACGGAGGCCGCTCGCAAAGTCTCGCCCCATTCGGAGTCGGGCGGACGAACTTCGCCCCCGCCCCCCACCAAGGCTATAGGCCACCCGTTTTTTGGCCATTTTTCCGCTGGGGGGTTGCGGGACGCAGGCCTTCGGGGGCTTATTTTTGGGCGCGGCCTTGCCCGCGGCCTATTTTTGGCACACGGAGGCCGCTCGCAAAGTCTCGCCCCATTCGGAGTCGGGCGGACGAACTTCGCCCCCTCCCCCCACGGGACGCAGGCCTTCGGGGGCTTATTTTTGGGCGCGGCCTTGTCCGCGGCCTATTTTTGGCACACGGAGGCCGCTCGCAAAGTCTCGCCCCATTCGGAGTCGGGCGGACGAACTTCGCCCCGCCACCCGTTTTTTGGCCATTTTTCCGCTGGGGGGTTGCGGGACGCAGGCCTTCGGGGGCTTATTTTTGGGCGCGGCCTTGCCCGCGGCCTATTTTTGGCACACGGAGGCCGCTCGCAAAGTCTCGCCCCATTCGGAGTCGGGCGGACGAACTTCGCCCCCGCCCCCACCAAGGCTATAGGCCACCCGTTTTTTGGCCATTTTCCGCGCTGGGGGTTGCGGGGGATGAGCCTTCGGGGATTATTTTTGGGCGCGGCCTTGCCCGCGGCCTACTTGGGCACACGGAGGCCGCTCGCAACGTCTCGCCCCATTCGGAGTCGGGCGGACGAAATTCGCCCCTCCCCACCAAGCCTATAGGCCACCCGTTTTTGGCCCATTTTCCGGCGGGGGGGTGGGGGTAGGATGGCCTTCGGGGGCTTATTTTTGGGCGCGGCCTTGCCCGCGGCCTATTTTTGGCACACGGAGGCCGCTCGCAAAGTCTCGCCCCATTCGGAGTCGGGCGGACGAACTTCGCCCCCTCCCCCCACCAAGGCTATAGGCCACCCGTTTTTTGGCCTTTTTCCGCTGGGGGTTGCGGGGCCCATGAGCCTTCGGGGGCTTATTTTTCGGCGCGGCCTTGCCCGCGGCCTATTTTTGGCACACGGAGGCCGCTCGCAAAGTCTCGCCCCATTCGGAGTAGGGCGGACGAACTTCGCCCCCGCCGCCCACCAAGGCTATAGGCCACCCGTTTTTTGGCCATTTTTCCGCTGGGGGGGCGGGGGGACATGAGCCGTCGGGGGCTTATTTTTGGGCGCGGCCTTGCCCGCGGCCAAAATTTTTGGCACACGTAGGCCGCTCGCAAAGTCTCACCCCATTCGGAGTCGGGCGGACGAACCTCGCCCCCGCCCCCCACCAAGGCTATAGGCCACCCTTTTTTTGGCCATTTTTCCACTGGGGTGTTGCGGGGCCATGAGCCTTCGGGGGCTTATTTTTGGGCGCGGCCTTGCCCGCGGCCTATTTTTGGCACACGGAGGCCGCTCGCAAAGTCTCGCCCCATTCGGAGTCGGGCGGACGAACTTCGCCCCCGCCCCCCACCAAGGCTATAGGCCACCCGTTTTTTGGCCATTTTGCCGCTGGGGGTTGCGGGGGGGATGAGGCCTCCGGGGGCTTATTTTGGGCGCGGCCTTGCCCGCGGCCTATTTTTGGCACACGGAGGCCGCTCGCAAAGTCTCGCCCCATTCGGAGTCGGGCGGACGAACTTCGCCCCCCCCCCACCAAGGCTATAGGCCACCCGTTTTTGGCCATTTTCCGCTGGGGGTTGCGGGGACGCAGAGCCTTCGGGGGGCTTTTTTGGGGGCGGCCTTGCCCTCGGCCTATTTTTGGCACACGGAGGCCGCTCGCAAAGTCTCGGCCCATTCTGAGTCGGGCGTACGTTCCTGGCCCCCTCCCCCCACCAAGGCTATAGGCCACCCGTTTTTTGGCCATTTTTCCGCTGGGGGGTTGCGGGTCGCAGGCCTTCGGGGGCTTATTTTTGGGCGCGGCCTTGCCCGCGGCCTATTTTTGGCACACGGAGGCCGCTCGCAAAGTCTCGCCCCATTCGGAGTCGGGCGGACGAACTTCGCCCCCGCCCCCCACCAAGGCTATAGGCCACCCGTTTTTTGGCCATTTTTCCGCTGTGGGGTTGCGGGCCATGAGCCTTCGGGGGCTTATTTTTGGGCGCCTTGCCGCTTGGCTTATTGGCAGCACGGAGGCCGCCCGCAAAGTCTCGCCCCACTCGGAGTCGGGCGGACGAACGTCGCCCCCCCCCCCCACCAAGGCTATAGGCCACCCGTTTTTTGGACATTTTTCGGCTGGGGTTTGCGGGTCGCAGGCGTTCGGGGGCTTATTTTTGGGCGCGGCCTTGCCCCCGCGGCCTTTTTTGGCACGGAGGCCGCTCGCAAAGACTCGCCCCATTCGGAGTCGGGCGGACGTTCTTCGCCCCCGCCCGAGACCATGGCTATAGGCCACCCGTTTTTTGGCCTATTTTCCGCTGGGGGGTTGCGGGGACATGAGCCTTCGGGGGCTTATTTTTGGGCGCGGCCTTGCCCGCGGCCTATTTTGGCACACGGAGGGCGCTCGTAAAGTCTCGCCCCATTCCGAGTCCGGCGGACGAAGTTCGCGCATCACCCCCACCAAGGCTATAGCCCACCCGTTTTTTGGCCATTTTTCCGCTGGGGGGTTGCGGGGCCCATGAGCCTTCGGGGGCTTATTTTTGGGCGCGGCCTTGCCCGCCGGCCTATTTTTGGCACACGGAGGCCGCTCGCAAGTCTCTCCCCCATTCGGAGTCGGGCGGACGAACTTCGCCCCCCCCCCCCCCACCAAGGCTATAGCCTACCCGTTTTTGGCATTTTTTTTCCGCTGGGGGTTGCGGGACGCCAGAGCCTTCGGGGGCTTATTTTTGGGCGCGGCCTTGCCCGCGGCCCTTTTTTGGCAAACGGAGGCCGCTCGCAAAGTCTCGCCCAATTCGGAGTCGGGCGGACGAACCGCCCCCCCCCCACCAAGGCTATAGGCCACCCGTTTTTGGCCATTTTCCGCTGGGGGTTGGTTGGGGCCATGAGCCTTCGGGGGCTTATTTCTGGGCGCGGCCTTGCCCGCGGCCTATTTTTGGCACACGGAGGCCGCTCGCAAAGTCTCGCCCCATTCGGAGTCGGGAGGACGAACTTCGCCACCGCCCCCCACCAAGGCTATAGGCCACCCGTTTTTTGGCCATTTTTCCGCTGGGGGGTTGCGGGACGCAGGCCTTCGGGGGCTTATTTTTGGGCGCGGCCTTGCCCGCGCCCTATTTTGGCACCACGGCGGCCGCTCGCAATTGCTCGTCCCATTGGGTGTCGGGCGGACGAACTCCCCCCCCCCCCCCCCCCACCAAGGCTATAGGCCACCCATTTTTTGGCCATTTTTCCGCTGGGGGGTTGCCGGTAGTTGTCCTTAGGGGGCTTATCATCGGGCGCGGCCTTGCCCGTAGCCTATTTTTGGCACACGGAGGCCGCTGCAAAAGTCTCGCCCCATTCGGGTCGGGCGGACGAACGCCCCCCCCCCCCACCAAGGCTATAGGCCACCCGTTTTTGGCCATTTTCCGCTGGGGGTTGCGGGGCCATGAGCCTCGGGGGCTTATTTTTGGGCGCGGCCTTGCCCGCGGCCTATTTTTGGCACACGGAGGCCGCTCGCAAAGTCTCGCCCCATTCGGAGTCGGGCGGACGAACTTCGCCCCCGCCCCCACCAAGGCTATAGGCCACCCGTTTTTTGGCCATTTTTCCGCTGGGGGGTTGCGGGACGCAGGCTTTCGGGGCTTATTTTGGGCGGGGGCTTGGCCGCGGGCCTATTTTGGCACACGGTCGCCGCCCGCAAATGACTGCCCCATTCGGAGTCGGGCGGACGAACTTCGCCCCCTCCCCCCACCAAGGCTATAGGCCACCCGTTTTTGGCCATTTTTTCCGCTGGGGGTTGCGGGGGCCATGAGCCTTCGGGGGCTTATTTTTGGGCGCGGCCTTGCCCGCGGCCTATTTTGGGCACACGGAGGGCGCTCGCAAAGTCTCGCCCCATTCGGAGTCGGGCGGACTAACTTCGCCCCCGCCCCCCACCAAGGCAATAGTCCACCCGATTTTTTGCCATATTTACGCTGGGGGTTGGGGGCCGCATGCCTTCGGGGGCTTATTTTTGGGCGCGGCCTTGCCCGCGGCCGTGCCCGCGGCCTATTTTTGGCACACGGAGGCCGCTCGCAAAGTCTCGCCCCATTCGGAGTCGGGCGGACGAACTTCGCCCCCGCCCCCCACCAAGGCTATAGGCCACCCGTTTTTTGGCCATTTTTCCGCTGGGGAGTTGCGGGACGCAGGCCTTCGGGGACTTATTTTTTGGGCGCGGCCTTGCCCGCGGCCTATTTTTCGCACACGGAGGCCGCTCGCAAAGTCTCGCCCCATTCGGAGTCGGGCGGACGAACTTCGCCCCCGCCCCCCACCAAGGCTTTAGGCCACCCGTTTTTGGCCATTTTCCGCTGGGGGGTTGGGGCGCATGAGCCTTCGGGGGCTTATTTTTGGGCGCGGCCTATTTTTGGCACACGGAGGCCGCGCGCAAAGTCTCGCCCCATTCGGAGTCGGGCGGACGAACTTCGCCCCCGCCCCCCACCAAGGCTATAGGCCCCCCGTTGTTGGGCAACTTTTCCGCGTGGGGTGTGGGGGTCTGATGCCTTCGGGGGCTTATTTTTGGGCGCGGCCTTGCCCGCGGCCTATTTTTGGCACACGGAGGCCGCTCGCAAAGTCTCGCCCCATTCGGAGTCGGGCGGACTAACTTCGCCCCCGCCCCCAACCAAGTCTATAGGCCACCCGTGTTTTGGCCATTTTACCGCTGGGGGGGTTGGGGCCATGAGCCTTCGGGGGCTTATTTTTGGGCGCGGCCTTGCCCGCGGCCTATTTTTGGCACACGGAGGCCGCTCGCAAAGTCTCGCCCCATTCGGAGTCGGGCGGACGAACTTCGCCCCCGCCCCCCACCAAGGCTATAGGCCACCCGTTTTTGGCCATTTTTCCGCTGGGGGGGTGCGGGACGCAGGCCTTCGGGGGCTTATTTTTGGGCGCGGCCTTGCCCGCGGCCTATTTTTTGGCACACGGAGGCCGCTCGCAAAGTCTCGCCCCATTCGGAGTCGGGCGGACGAACTTCGCCCCCTCCCCCCACCAAGGCTATAGGCCACCCGTTTTTTGGCCATTTTTCCGCTGGGGGGTTGCGGGACGCAGGCCTTCGGGGGCTTATTTTTGGGCGCGGCCTTGCCCGCGGCCTATTTTTGGCACACGGAGGCCGCTCGCAAAGTCTCGCCCCATTCGGAGTCGGGCGGACGAACTTCGCCCCCTCCCCCCACCAAGGCTATAGGCCACCCGTTTTTTGGCCATTTTTCCGCTGGGGGGTTGCGGGACGCAGGCCTTCGGGGGCTTATTTTTGGGCGCGGCCTTGCCCGCGGCCTATTTTTTGCACACGGAGGCCGCTCGCAAAGTCTCGCCCCTCCAGTAGTCGGGCGTACTACACGCTCCCCCTACCCCCACCAAGTCTATAGGCCACCCGTTTTTTGGCCATTTTTCGCTGGGGGGTTGCGGGGCCATGAGCCTTCGGGGGCTTATTTTTTGGGGCGCCTTGGCCTTGCCCGCCTGGCCTATTTTTGGCACACGGCCGCTCGCAAAGTCTCGCCCCATTCGGAGTCGCGCGGACGCACCCCCCCCCCTCCACCAAGGCTATAGGCCACCCGTTTTTGGCCATTTTCCGCTGGGGGTTGCGGGGCCATGAGCCTTCGGGGGCTTATTTTTTGGTCGCGGCCTTTCCCGCGGCCTATTTTGGCACCACGGAGGCCGCTCGCAAAGTCTCGCCCCATTCGGAGTCGGGCGGACGAACTTCGCCCCCCCCCCCCCACCAAGGCGATAGGCCCCCCGTTTTTTGGCCATTTTTAGGCGGGGGGGTTGCGGGCCGCATGCCTTGGGGGGGTTATTTTTGGGGGCGGCCTTGCCCGCGGCCTATTTTTGGCACACGGAGGCCGCTCGCAAAGTCGCGCCCCATTCGGAGTCGGGCGGACGAACTTCGCCCCCCCCCACCAAGGCTATAGGCCACCCGTTTTTGGCCATTTTCCGCTGGGGGTTGCGGGGCGCATGAGCCTTCGGGGGCTTATTTTTGGGGCGCCTTGCCTTGCCCGCGGCCTATTGTTGGAACACGGAGGCCGCGCGCAAAGTCTCGCCCCATTCGGGGTCGGGCGGACGAACTTCGCCCCCCCCCCACCAAGGCTATAGGCCACCCGTTTTTGGCCATTTTCCGCTGGGGGTTGCGGGCCATGAGCCGTCGGGGGCTTATTTTTTGGCGCGGCCATGCCCCCCGCGGCCTATTTTTGGCACCACGGAGGCCGCTCGCAAAGTCAAAGTCTCGCCCCATTCGGAGTCGGGCGGACGAACTTCGCCCCCGCCTCCGACCAAGGCTATAGTCCACCCGTTTTTGGGCCATTTTTCCGCTGGGGGGTGGCGGGCCGCTGGCCTTCGGGGGCTTATTTTTGGGCGCGGCCTTGCCCGCGGCCTATTTTTGGCACACGGAGGCCGCTCGCAAAGTCTCGCCCCATTCGGAGTCGGGCGGACGAACCGCCCCGCCCCCACCAAGGCTATAGGCCACCCGTTTTTGGCCATTTTTCCGCTGGGGGTTGCGGGGCATGAGGCCTTCGGGGGCTTATTTTTTTTGGGCGCGGCCTTGCCCGCGGCCTATTTTGCCCGGCACCACGGAGGCCGCTCGCAAAGTCTCGCCCCATTCGGAGTCGGGCGGACGAACGCCCCCCCCCCACCAAGGCTATAGGCCACCCGTTTTTGGCCATTTTCCGCTGGGGGTTGCGGGGCCCATGAGCCTTCGGGGGCTTGTTTTTGGGCGCGGCCTTGCCCGCGGCCTATTTTTGGCACACGGAGGCCGCTCGCAAAGTCTCGCCCCATTCGGAGTCGGGGGACCGACGTGCCCCCCACCCCCCAACAAGGCGAAAGGCCCCCCGTTTTTTGGGCCATTTTCCGCTGGGGGGTTGCGGGGCCATGAGCCTTCGGGGGCTTATTTTTGGGCGCGGCCTTGCCCGCGGTCTATTTTTGGCACACGGAGTCCGCTCGAAAAGTCTAGTCACCTTCGGAGTCTGGAGGACGAACTTCGACCCCGCCACCCACCAAGGCTATAGGCCACCCGTTTTTGGCCATTTTCCGCTGGGGGGTTGCGGGGCCCATGAGCCTTCGGGGGCTTATTTTTGGGCGGCCTTGGCCTTGCCCGCGGCCTATTTTTGGCACACGGAGGCCGCTCGCAAAGTCTCGCCCCATTCGGAGTCGTCCGGACGTACTTCCCCCCCGCCCCCCACCCAGGCTATAGGCCACCCGTTTTTGGCCATTTTTCCGCTGGGGGTTGCGGGACATGAGCCTTCGGGGGGCTTATTTTTGGGCGCGGCCTTGCCCTTGCCTGCCTATTTTGGCACACGGAGGCCGCTCGCAAAGTCTCGCCCCATTCGGAGTCGGGCGGACGAACTTCGCCCCCCCCCACCAAGGCTATAGGCCACCCGTTTTTGGCCATTTTCCGCTGGGGGGTTGCGGGGCCATGAGCCTTCGGGGGCTTATTTTTGGGCGCGGCCTTGCCCCGGCCTATTTTTGGCACCACGGAGGCCGCTCGCAAAGTCTCGCCCCATTCGGAGTCGGGCGGACGAACATCGCCCCTGCCCCCCACCAAGGCTAGAGGCCACCCGTGTTTGGGCCCATTTTCCGCTGGGGGGTTGCGGGCCATGAGCCTTCGGGGGCTTATTTTTGGGGCGCGGCCTTGCCGCGGCCTATTTTGGCATAAGGAGGCCGCTCGCAAAGTCTCGCCCCATTCGTCGGGTCGGGCGGACGCCGCCCCCGCCCCCACCAAGGCTATAGGCCACCCGTTTTTGGCCATTTTCCGCTGGGGGTTGGGGCCATGAGCCTTCGGGGGCTTATTTTTGGGCGCTTCCTTGCCCGCTGCCTTTTTTTGGCACACGGAGGCCGCTCGCAAAGTCTCGCCCCATTCGGAGTCGGGCGGACGAACTTCGCCCCGCCCCCCACCGCTATAGGCCCCCGCCCCCCCACCAAGGCTATAGGCCACCCGTTTTTGGCCATTTTCCGCTGGGGGGTTGCGGGGGGCCTTGAGCCTTCGGGGGCTTATTTTTGGGCGCGGCCTTGCCCGCGGCCTATTTTGGCACACACCACGGCCGCTCGCAAAGTCTCGCCCCATTCGGAGTCGGGCGGACGAACTTCGCCCCCTCCCCCCACCAAGGCTATAGGCCACCCGTTTTTTGCCCATTTTTCCGCTGGGGGGTTGCGGGGCATGAGCCTTCGGGGGCTTATTTTTTTTGGGCGCGGCCTTGCCCGCGGCCTATTTTTTTTGGCACCACGGAGGCCGCGCAAAAAGTCTCGCCCCATTCGGAGTCGGGCGGACGAACGCCGCCCCCCCCCACCAAGGCTATAGGCCACCCGTTTTTGGCCATTTTTCCGCTGGGGGGGGGCGGGGCCATGAGCCTCGGGGGCTTATTTTTGGGCGCGGCCTTGCCCCGCGGCCTTTTTGGCACACGGAGGCCGCTCGCAAAGTCGCGCCCCATTCGGAGTCGGCGGGACGCCCCGCCCCCCCCCAAGGCTATAGGCCACCCCATTTTTGGCCATTTTTCCGCGGGGGGGTTGCTGTACTCAGGCCTTCGGGTGCTTATTTTTGGGCGCGTCCTTGCCCGCGTCCTTGCCCGCGGCCTATTTTTGGCACACGGTGGCCGCTCGCAAAGTCTCGCCCCATTCGGGGTCGGGCGGACGCCCCCCCGTCCCCCCACCAAGGCTATAGGCCACCCGTTTTTTGGCCATTTTTCCGCTGGGGGGTTGCGGGACGCAGGCCTCGGGGGGGCTTATTTTTGGGCGCGGCCTTGCCCGCGGCCTATTTTTTGCCCACGGAGGCCGCTCGCAAAGTCTCGGCCCATTCGGGTCGGGGCGGACGAACCCCCCCCCACCAAGGCTATAGGCCACCCGTTTTTGGCCATTTTTTTCCGCTGGGGGGTTGCGGGGCCATGAGCCTCGGGGCTTATTTTTGGGCGCGGCCTTGCCCGCGCCTATTTTTAGCACACGGAGGCCGCCCGCAAAGTCTCGCCCCATCCGGAGTCGGGCGGACGAACTTCGCCCCCGCCCCCCACCCAGGCTAGAGGCCAGCCGTTCTTGGCCATTTTTCCGCTGGGGGGTTGCGGGGGACGGATGACTTCTGGGGCTTATTTTTGGGCGCGGCCTTGCCCGCGGCCTTTTTTGGCACACGGAGGCCGCTCGCAAAGTCTCGCCCCATTCGGGTCGGGGGCGGACGAACTTCGCCCCCCCCCCCACCAAGGCTATAGGCCACCCGTTTTTGGCCATTTTCCGCTGGGGGTTTGGGGCCATGAGGCCTTCGGGGGGCTTATTTTTGGGCGCGGCCTTGCCCGCGGCCTATTTTGGCACACGGAGTCCGCTCGCAAAGTCTCGCCCCATTCGGAGTCGGGCGGACGAACCGCCCCCCCCCCACCAAGGCTATAGGCCACCCGTTTTTTGGCCATTTTTCCGCTGGGGGGTTGCGGGGCCATGAGCCTCGGGGGCTTATTTTTGGGCGCGGCCTCGCCCGCCGCCCAATCTTGCCACACGGAGGCCGCTCGCAAAGTCTCGCCCCACTCGGCGTCGGGCGGACGAACTTCGCCCCCGCCCCCACCAAGGCTATAGGCCACCCGTTTTTGGCCATTTTCCGCTGGGGGGTTGCGGGGCCATGAGGGGGGGCTTATTTTTGGGCGCGGCCTTGCCCGCGGCCTATTTTGGCACACGGAGGCCGCTCGCAAAGTCTCGCCCCATTCGGGTCGGGTCGGGCGGACGAACCGCCCCCCCCCACCAAGGCTATAGGCCACCCGTTTTTGGCCATTTTCCGCTGGGGGGGTTGCGGGGCCATGAGCCTTCGGGGGCTTATTTTTGGGCGCGGCCTTGCCCCCGGCCTGGCCTTTTTTGGCACACGGAGGCCGCTCGCAAAGTCTCGCCCCATTCGGGTCGGGGCGGACGACCGCCCCCCCCCCCACCAAGGCTATAGGCCACCCGTTTTTGGCCATTTTCCGCTGCTGGGGTTGCGGGGCGGGAGGCCTTCGGGGGCTTATTTTTTTGCCTTGCTTGCCCGCGCCTATTTTTGGCACCACGGAGGCCGCTCGCAACGTCTCGCCCCTCTCTGAGTCGGTCGGACGAACTTCGCCCCGGCCCCCCACCAAGGCTATAGGCCACCCGTTTTTGGCCATTTTCCGCTGGGGGTTTGGGGGCCATGAGCCCTCGGGGGCTATTTTTGGGCGCGGCCTTGCCCGCCGGCCTATTTTGGCACACGGAGGCACGTCGCAAAGTCTCGCCCCATTCGGGTGCGGGCGGACGAAGTTCGCCCCCCCCCCCCCCCAAGGCTATAGGCCACCCGTTTTTTTGCCAATTTACCGCTGGGGGGTTGCGGGACGAAGGCCTTCGGGGGCTTAGATTTGGGCGCGGCCTTGCCTGCGGCCGATGTTTGGCACACGGAGGCCGCTCGCAGAGTCTCGCCCCCCCCGGAGCGGGGCGGACTATACGCGCCCCCGATCCCCACCAAGGCTATAGGCCACCCGTTTTTGGCCATTTTCCGCTGGGGGGTTGCGGGACATGAGCCTTCGGGGGCTTATTTTTGGGCGCGGCCTTGCCCGCGGCCTTTTTTTTTTGGCACGGAGGCCGCTCGCAAAGTCTCGCCCCATTCGGAGTCGGGCGGACGAACTTCCCCCCCCCCCACCAAGGCTATAGGCCACCCGTTTTTGGCCATTTTCCGCTGGGGGGTTGCGGGGATGAGCCTTCGGGGGGGGCTTATTTTTTGGCCTTGGCCTTGCCCGGCCTATTTTTTTGGCACACGGACGCCGCTCGCAAAGTCTCGCCCCATTCGGAGTCGGGCGGACGAACTTCGCCCCCGCCCATCACCAAGCCTATAGGCCACCCGTTTTTGGCCATTTTCCGCTGGGGGTTGCGGGGATGAGCCTTCTGGGGCTTATTTTTGGGCGAGGCCTTGCAATCGGCCTATTTTTTGCACACGGTGGGCTCTCGCAAAGTCTCGCCCCATTCGGAGTCGGGCGGACGAACTTCGCACACCCCCCAACCAAGGCAATAGGCCACCCGTTTTTGGCCATTTTCCGCTGGGGGTTGCGGGGCCATGAGCCTTCGGGGGCTTATTTTTTTGGGCGCGGCCTTGCCCCGCCTATTTTTTTGGCACACGGAGGCCGCTCGCAAAGTCTCGCCCCATTCGGAGTCGGGCGGACGAACTTCCCCCCCCCCCCCAAGGCTATAGGCCCACCCGTTTTTGGCCATTTTCCGCTGGGGGCTGGGGGTTGGGGGCATGAGCCGGGGGGATTAATTTTGGGCGCGGCCTTGCCCGCGGCCTATTTTTGGCACACGGAGGCCGCTCGCAAAGTCTCGCCGCTTTCGGAGTCGGGCGGACGAACTTCGCCCCCGCCCCCCACCAAGGCTATAGGCAACCCGCTTTTTTGGCATTTTTTTTTCCGCTGGGGGTTGCGGGGGGCATGAGCCTTCGGGGGGGCTTATTTTTGGGCGCGGCCTTGCCCGCGGCCTATTTTTAACACACACACGGGCCGCTCGCAAGTCTCGCCCCATTCGGAGTCGGGCGGACGAACTTCCCCCCCCCCCCCACCAAGGCTATAGGCCACCCGTTTTTGGCCATTTTCCGCTGGGGGTTGCGGGGGGGCCAGGCCTTCGGGGGCCTTTTTGGGGGCTTATTTTTGGGCGGCCCGGCCTTGCCCTGCCTGGCCTTTTTGGCACCACGGAGGCCGCTCGCAAAGTCTCGACCCATTCGGAGTCGGGCGGACGAAACCCCCCCCCCCACCAAGGCTAAAGGCCACCCGTTTTTGGCCATTTTTCCGCTGGGGGTTGCGGGGGCCGCAGAGCCTTCGGGGGCTTATTTTTGGGCGCGGCCTTGCCCGGCCGGCCTATTTTTTGGCACACGGGCCGCTCGCAAAGTCTCGCCCCATTCGGGTTCGGGCGGACGAACTTCCCCCCCCCCACCAAGGCTATAGGCCATCCGTTTTTGGCCATTTTCCGCTGGGGGTTGCGGGGCCATGAGCCTTCGGGGGCTTATTTTTGGGCGCGGCCTTGCCCTATTGGCCTGGCCTTTTTGGCACACGGAGGCCGCTCGCAAAGTCTCGCCCCATTCGGGTCGGGCGGACGAACTACGCCCCCAACCCCCACCAAGCCTATACGCCACCCGTTTTTGGCCATTTTCCGCTGGGGGGTTGCGGGGCCTTGAGCCTTCGGGTGCTTATTTTGGGCGCGGCCTTGCCCGCGGCCTTTTTTTGGCACACGGAGGCCGCTCGCAAAGTCTCGCCCCATTCGGAGTCGGGCGGACGAACTTCGCCCCCGCCCCCCACCAAGGCTATAGGCCACCCGTGTTTTGGGCATTTTACCGCTGGGGGGTTGCGGGGGCCATGAGCCTTCGGGGGGCTTATTTTTGGGGCGGGCCTGGCCCGGGGCCTTTTTTCGCACACGGAGGCCGCTCGCAAAGTCTCGCCCCATTCGGAGTCGGGCGGACGAACTTCGCCAGCCCCACCCCCCAAGGCTATAGCCCACCCGTTTTTGGCCATTTTCCGCTGGGGGGTTGGGCATGAGCCTTGAGCCTTCGGGCGCTTATTTTTGGGCGAGGCTGTGCCCGCGGCCTATTTTTGGCACACGGAGGCCCCTCGCAAAGTCTCGCCCCATTCCATGTCCGTTGGATGAACTTCGCCCCCCCCCCACCAAGGCTATAGCCCACCCGTTTTTTGGCCAGTTTTTAGCTGGGGGGTTGCGGGGCATGAGCCTTCGGGGCTTATTTTTTTGGGCGCGGCCTTGCCCGCGGCCTGGCCTTTTTGGCACACGGAGGCCGCTCGTAAAGTCTCGCCCCATTCGGAGTCGGGCGGACGAACTTCGCGCCCCCCCCACCAAGGCTATAGCCCACCCGTTTTTGGCATTTTTTTTCCGCTGGGGGTTGCGGGGCCTGAGGCCTTCGGGGGCTTATTTTTGGGCGCGGCCTGCCCGGCGGCCTATTTTTGGCACACGGAGGCCGCTCGCAAAGTCTCGCCCCATTCGGAGTCGGGCGGACGAACTTCGCCCCCCCCCCCACCAAGGCTATAGGCCACCCGTTTTTGGCCATTTTCCGCTGGGGGTTGGGGACGCATGGCCTTCGGGGGGGGCTTATTTTTGGGCGCGGCCTTGCCCGCCTGGCCTTTTTTGGCACACGGAGGCCGCTCGCAAAGTCTCGCCCCATTCGGAGTCGGGCGGACGAACTTCGCACCCCCCCCCCAAGGCTATAGGCCACCCGTTTTTGGCCATTTTCCGCTGGGGGTTGCGGGGCCATGAGCCTTCGGGGGCTTATTTTTGGGCGCGGCCTATTTTTGGCACACGGAGGCCGCTCGCAAAGTCTCGCCCCATTCGGAGTCGGGCGGACGAACGTCGCCCCCTCCCCCCACCAAGGCTATAGGCCACCCGTTTTTTGGCCAAGGTACCGCGGCGGGGTTGGGGGGCGCATGCCTTCGGGGGCTTATTTTTGGGCGCGGCCTTGCCCGCGGCCTATTTTTGGCACACGGAGGCCGCTCGCAAAGTCTCGCCCCATTCGGAGTCGGGCGGACGAACTTCGCCCCCTCCCCCCACCAAGGCTATAGGCCACCCGTTTATGGCCATTTTCCGCTGGGGGTTGCGGGGGGCCATGAGCCTTGGGGGGCTTATTTTGGGGGGGGGCTTTCCCGCGGCCTATTTTTGGCACACGGAGGCCGCTCGCAAAGTCTCGCCCCATTCGGAGTCGGGCGGACGAACTTCGCCCCCCCCCCCCACCAAGGCTATAGGCCACCCGTTTTTTTGGCCATTTTTCCCAGGGGGGGTTGCGGGCCCATGAGCCTTCGGGGCTTATTTTTGGGCGCGGCCTTGCCCGCGGCTTATTTTTGGCACACGGAGGCCGCTCGCAAAGTCTCGCCCCATTCGGAGTCGGGCGGACGAACTTCGCCCCGCCCCCCACCAAGGCTATAGGCCACCCGTTTTTTGGCCATTTTTCCGCTGGGGGTTGGGGGTTGCGGGCCTTCGGGGGCAGAGCCTCGGGGGCTTATTTTTGGGCGCCGGCCTTGCCGCGGCCTTTTTGGCACACGGAGGCCGCTAGCAAAGTCTCGCCCCATTCGGAGTCGGGCGGACGAACTTCGCCCCCCCCCCCACCAAGGCTATAGGCCACCCGTTTTTTGGCCATTTTCCGCTGGGGGTTGGGGGCGCATGAGCCGGGCGGTTATTTTTGGGCGCGGCTGTGCCCGCGGCCTATTTTTGGCACACGGAGGCCGCTCGCAAAGTCTCGCCCCATTCGGAGTCGGGCGGACGAACTTCGCCCCCGCCCCCCACCAAGGCTATAGGCCACCCGTTTTTTGGCCATTTTTCCGCTGGGGGTGCGGGGGCCATGAGCCGGGGGCTTATTTTTGGGCGCGGCCTTGCCCGCCGGCCTTTTGGCACACACGGAGGCCGCTCGCAAAGTCTCGCCCCATTCGGAGTCGGGCGGACGAACCGCCCCCCCCCCCACCAAGGCTATAGGCCACCCGTTTTTGGCCTTTTTTCCGCTGGGGGGTTGGGGGCCATGAGCCTTCGGGGGCTTATTTTTGGCGCGGCCTTGCCCGCGGCCTATTTTGGCACCACGGAGGCCGCTCGCAAAGTCTCGCCCCATTCGGGTCGGGCGGACGAACTTCGCCCCCCCCCCACCAAGGCTATAGGCCACCCGTTTTTGGCCATTTTTCGCGCTGGGGGTTGCGGGGCCATGAGGCCTCGGGGGCTTATTTTTGGGCGCGGCCTTGCCCGCGGCCTATTTTACACACACGGAGGCCGCTCGCAAAGTCTCGCCCCATTCGGGTCGGGCGGACGAACTTCGCCCCCCCCCCCACCAAGGCTATAGGCCACCCGTTTTTGGCCATTTTCCGCTGGGGGGTTGCGGGGGCCATGAGCCTTCGGGGGCTTATTTTTGGGCGCTTGCCTTGCCCGCGGCCTATTTTAGCACACGAGGAGGCCGCTCAAAGTCTCGCCCCATTCGGAGTCGGGCGGACGAACTTCGCCCCCCCCCCCACCAAGGCTATAGGCCACCCGTTTTTGGCATTTTTTTCCGCTGGGGGGTTGGGGACGAGAGCCGGGGGCTTATTTTGGGGCGCTTGCCTTGCCCGCGGCCTATTTTTTGGCACCACGGAGGCCGCTCGCAAAGTCTCGCCCCATTCGGAGTCGGGCGGACGAACTTCGCCCCCCCCCCACCAAGGCTATAGGCCACCCGTTTTTGGCATTTTTTCCGCTGGGGGGTTGGGGACATGAGCCTTCGGGGGCTTATTTTTGGGCGCGGCCCAACCCGCGGCCTATTTTTGGCACACAGAGGACGCTCGCAAATTATCGCCCCATTCGGAGTCGGGCGGACGAACTTAGCCCACCCCCACCACCAAGGCTATAGGCCACCCGTTTTTGGCATTTTTCCGCTGGGGGTTGGGGGATGAGCCTGAGCCTTCGGGGCTTATTTTTGGGGCGCGGCCTTGCCCGCGGCCTGGCCTATTTTTTGGCACCACGGAGGCCGCTCGCAAAGTCTCGCCCCATTCGGAGTCGGGCGGACGAACTTCGCCCCCCCCCCACCAAGGCTATAGGCCACCCGTTTTTGGCCATTTTCCGCTGGGGGTTGCGGGGCCATGAGAGGCCTTCGGGGGGCTTATTTTTGGGCGCGGCCTTGCCCGCGGCCTGGCCCACACACACGGAGGCCGCTCGCAAAGTCTCGCCCCATTCGGAGTCGGGGGGACGAAATTCGCCCCCGCCCCCCTCCAAGGCTATAGGCCACCCGTTTTTAGGCCATTTTTCCGCTGGGGGTTGGGGGGCATGAGCCTTCGGGGCTTATTTATGGGAGCGGCCTTGCCCGCGGCCTAATTTTGGCACACGTAGGCCGCTCGCAAAGTCTCGCCCCATTCGGAGTCGGGCGGACGAACAACGCCCCCGCCCCCCACCAAGGCTATAGGCCACCCGATTTTGGCCCACTCTTCCGCTGGGGGGTTGCGGGACGCAGGCCGTCGGGGGCTTATTTTTGGGCGCGGCCTTGCCCGCGGCCTATTTTTGGCACACGGAGGCCGCTCGCAAAGTCTCGCCCCATTCGGAGTCGGGCGGACGAACTTCGCCCCCCCCCCCCACCAAGGCTATAGGCCACCCGTTTTTTGGCCATTTTTCCGCTGGGGGGTTGCGGGGCATGGCCTTCGGGCTTTTTTGAGCCTTCGGGGGCTTATTTTTGGGCGCGGCCTTGCCCGCGGCCTGGCCCCAGGCACCACGGAGGCCGCTCGCAAAGTCTCGCCCCATTCGGAGTCGGGCGGACGAACTTCGCCACCTCCCCCCACCAAGGATATATGCCAACCGTGTTTTGGCCATTTTTACCCGGGGGGGTTGCGGGACGCAGGCCTTCGGGGGCTTATTTTTGGGCGCGGCCTTGCCCGCGGCCTATTTTTGGCACACGGAGGCCGCTCGCAAAGTCTCGCCCCATTCGGAGTCGGGCGGACGAACTTCGCCCCCCCCCCACCAAGGCTATAGGCCACCCGGTGTTTGGCCATTTGTGCGCTGGGGGGTTGGGGGGCTTATTTGAGCCTTCGGGGGCTTATTTTTGGGCGCGGCCTTGCCCGCGGCCTATTTTTGGTACACGGAGGCCGCTCGCAAAGTCTCGCCCCATTCGGAGTCGGGCGGACGAACTTCGCCCCCGCCCCCCACCAAGGCTATAGGCCACCCGTTTTTTGGCCATTTTTCCGCTGGGGGGTTGCGGGACGCAGGCCTTCGGGGGCTTATTTTTTGGGCGCGGCCTTGCCCGCGGCCTATTTTTGGCACACGGAGGCCGCTCGCAAAGTCTCGCCCCATTCGGAGTCGGGCGGACGAACTTCGCCCCCGCCCCCCACCAAGGCTATAGGCCACCCGTTTTTTGGCCAGTTTTCCGCTTGGGGGTTGGGGTAAGCATGCCATCGGGGGCTTATTTTTGGGCCGGGGCTTGCCCCGCGGCCTATTTTGGCACCACGGAGGCCGCTCGCAAAGGCGCGCCCAATTCGGTGTCGGGGGGACTACCTCCGCCCCCGCCCCCCACCAAGGCTATAGGCCACCCGTTTTTTGGCCATTTTTCCGCTGGGGGGTTGCGGGTCGCAGGCCTTCGGGGGCTTATTTTTGGGCGCGGCCTTGCCCGCGGCCTGGCCCACAGCACACGGAGGCCGCTCGCAAAGTCTCGCCCCATTCGGAGTCGGGCGGACGAACTTCGCCCCCGCCCGCCTGAGGCCTGGAGGCCACCGTTTTTGGCCATTTTTACCATTAGAGTTCGGGCCTGAGCCTTCGGGGGCTTATTTTTTGGGCGCGGCCTTGCCGCGGCCTGGCCACCCCAACACACGGAGATCCGCTCGCAAAGTCTCGCCCCATTCGGATCGGGGCGGACCAGACTTCGCCCGCCCCCCACCAAGGCTATAGGCCACCCGTTTTTGTATGCATTTTTTCGGCGCAGGGGGTTGCGGTGCAGGCCTTCGGGGGCTTATTTGAGCGCTGCGGCCTTGCCGCGGCCTGGCTGGCACACGGAGGCCGCTCGCAAAGTCTGCGCCCCATTCGGGTCGGGCGGACCAGACTTCGCCCCCACCCCCCACCAAGGCTATAGGCACCACGTTTTGGCCGACTTTTTCGCTGAAGTTGCCGGGACGCAGGCCTTGGGGGCTTATTTTTGGCGCGGCCCCGCCGCGGCCTATTTTACTGCGGAGCCGCTCGCAAAGTCTCGCCCCATTCGGAGTCGGGCGGAAGAACTTCGCCCCCTCCCCCACCAAGGCTATAGGCCACCCGTTTTTGGCCATTTTCCGCTGGGGGTTTGGGGCGCATGAGCCTCGGGGGCTTATTTTGGGCGCGGCCTTGCCCGCGGCCTATTTTGGCACACGGAGGCCGCTGCAAAGTCTCGCCCCATTCGGAGTCGGGCGGACGAACTACGCCCCCGCCCCCCACCAAGGCTATAGGCCACCCGTTTTTTGGCCATTTTTCCGCTGGCGGGTTGCGGGACGCAGCCTTGCCCGCGGCCTATTTTTGGCACACGGAGGCCGCTCGCAAAGTCTCGCCCCATTCGGAGTCGGGCGGACGAACTTCACCCCCGCCCCCCACCAAGGCTATAGGCCGCCCGTTTTTGGCCATTTTGCCGCTGGGGGTTGCGGGACGAAGGCCTTCGGGGGCTTATTTTTGGACGCGGCCTTGGCCGGGGCATATTTTAGGCACACGTAGGCCGCTCGCAAAGTCTCGCCCCATTCGGAGTCGGGCGGACGAACTTCGCCCCCGCCCCCCACCAAGGCTATAGGCCACCCGTTTGTTGGCCATTTTTCGGCTGGGGGGTTGCGGGACGCAGGCCTTCGGGGGCTTATTTTGGGCGCGGCCTTGCCCGCGGCCTATTTTTGGCACACGGAGGCCGCTCGCAAAGTCTCGCCCCATTCGGAGTCGGGCGGACGAACTTCGCCCCCTCCCCCCACCAAGGCTATAGGCCACCCGTTTTTTGGCCATTTTTCCGCTGGGGGGTTGCGGGACGCAGGCCTTCGGGGGCTTATTTTTTGGCGCGGCCTTGCCCGCGGCCTATTTTTGGCACACGGAGGCCGCTCGCAAAGTCTCGCCCCATTCGGAGTCGGGCGGACGAACTTCGCCCCCGCCCCCCACCAAGGCTATAGGCCACCCGTTTTTTGGCCATTTTTCCGCTGGGGGTTGCGGGACGCCAGAGCCTTGGGGGGCTTATTTTGGGCGCGGCCTTGCCGCGGCCTATTTTTGGCACACGGAGGCCGCTCGCAAAGTCTCGCCCCATTCGGAGTCGGGCGGACGAACTTCGCCCCCTCCCCCCACCAAGGCTATAGGCCACCCGTTTTTTGGCCATTTTTCCGCTGGGGGGTTGGGGGACGCAGGCCTTCGGGGGCTTATTTTTGGGCGCGGCCTTGCCCGCGGCCGGTTTTTGGCACACGGAGGCCGCTCGCAAAGTCTCGCCCCATTCGGAGTCGGGCGGACGAACCGCGCCCCCCCCCCCCCCCAAGGCTATATGCCACCCGTTTTTGGCCATTTTTCCGCTGGGGGTTTGGGGGCCATGAGCCTTCGGGGGCTTATTTTTGGGCGCGGCCTTGCCCGCGGCCTATTTTTGGCACACGGAGGCCGCTCGCAAAGTCTCGCCCCATTCGGAGTCGGGCGGACGAACTTCGCCCCCTCCCCCCACCAAGGCTATAGGCCACCCGTTTTTTGGCCATTTTTCCGCTGCTGGGGGTTGCGGGGCCATGAGCCTTCGGGGCTTATTTTAGGGCGCGGCCTTGACCGCAGCCTATTTTTGGCACACGGAGGCCGCTCGCAAAGTCTCGCCTCATTCGGAGTCGGGAGGGCGGGGGCGAACCCCCGCCCCCCACCAAGGCTATAGGCCACCCGTTTTTTGGCCATTTTCCGCGCTGGGGGTTGCGGGCCGCATGCCTTCGGGGGCTTATTTTTGGGGCGCGGCCTTGCCCGCGGCCTATTTTTGGCACACGGAGGCCGCTCGCAAAGTCTCGCCCCATACGGAGTCCGGCGGACGAACTTCGCCCCCCCCACCCACCAAGGCTATAGCCCACCCGTTTTTGGCCATTTTTCCGCTGGGGGGTTTGCGGGGCCCATGAGAGCCGGGGTGCTTATTTTTGGGCGCGGCCTTGCCCGCGGCCTATTTTTGGCACACGGAGGCCGCTCGCAAAGTCTCGCCCCATTCGGAGTCGGGCGGACGAACTTCGCCCCCGCCCCCGACCAAGGCTATAGGCCACCCGTTTTTTGGCCATTTTTCCGCTGGGGGGTTGGGGCCATGAGCCTTCGGGGGCTTATTTTTGGGCGCCTTGCCTTGCCCGCGGCCTATTTTTGGCACACACACGGAGGCCGCTCGCAAAGTCTCGCCCCATTCGGAGTCGGGGCGGACGAACTTCGCCCCCGCCCCCACCAAGGCTATAGGCCACCCGTTTTTGGCCATTTTCCGCTGGGGGTTGCGGGGCCATGAGCTTTCGGGGGGGCTTATTTTTGGGCGCGGCCTTGCCTGCGGCCTATTTTTGGCACACGGAGGCCGCTCGCAAAGTCTCGCCCCATTCGGAGTCGGGCGGACGAACTTCGCCCCCGCCACCCACCAAGGCTATAGGCCACCCGTTTTTTGGCCATTTTTCCGCTGGGGGTTGCGGGGCCCATGAGCCTTCGGGGGCTTATTTTTTTTGGGCGCGGCCTTGCGCGCGTCGTTTTTTTGGCACACGGAGGCCGCTCGCAAAGTCTCGCCCCATTCGGAGTCGGGTGCACGAACTTCCCACACTCCCCACACCAAGGCTATAGGCCACCCGTTTTTGGCCATTTTTCCGCTGGGGGTTGCGGGGCCATGAGCCTTCGGGGGCTTATTTTTGGGCGCGGCCTTGCCCGCGGCCTATTTTTGGCAACGGAGGCCGCTCGCAAAGTCTCGCCCCATTCGGAGTCGGGCGGACGAACTTCGCCCCCGCCCCCCACCAAGGCTATAGGCCACCCGTTTTTTTGGCCATTTTTCCGCTGGGGGGTTGTTGGGCCATGAGCCTTCGGGGCTTATTTTTGGGCGCGGCCTTGCCCGCGGTCCATTTTTGGCACACGGAGGCCGCTCGCAAAGTCTCGCCCCATTCGGAGTCGGGGGCGGACGAACTTCGCCCCCCCCCACGGCTATAGGCCACCCGTTTTTTGGCCATTTTTCCGCTGGGGGGTTTCGGGACGCAGGCCTTCGGGGGCTTATTTTTGGGCGCGGCCTTGCCCGCGGCCTATTTTTGGCACACGGAGGCCGCTCGCAAAGTCTCGCCCCATTCGGAGTCGGGCGGACGAACCGCCCCGCCCCCACCAAGGCTATATGCCAACCGTTTTTTGTTAATTTTTCCGCTGGGGGGTTGCGGGTATCCTTCCTTCGGGGGCTTATTTTTGGGCGCGGCCTTGCCCGCGGCCTATTTTTTGGCACACGGAGGCCGCTCGCAAAGTCTCGCCCCATTCGGAGTCGCGCAGACGAACTTCGCCCCCGCACCCCACCAAGGCAATAGGCCCCCCGTTTTTGGCCATTTTCCGCTGGGGGGATGCGTGACGCACGCCTTCGGGGGCTTTTTTTTGGGCGCGGCCTTGCCCGCGGCCTATTTTTGGCACACGGAGGCCGCTCGCAAAGTCTCGCCCCATTCGGAGTCGGGCGGACGAACTTCGCCCCCGCCCCCCACCAAGGCTATAGGCCACCCGTTTTTTGGCCATTTTTCCGCTGGGGGGTTGCGGGGCCCATGAGCCTTCGGGGCTTATTTTGGGCGCGGCCTTGCACGCGGCCTATTTTGGCACACGGAGGCCGCTCGCAAAGTCTCGCCCCATTCGGAGTCGGGCGGACGAACTTCGCCCCCGCCCCCCACCAAGGCTATAGGCCACCCGTTTTTGGCCATTTTCCGCTGGGGGTTGCGGGCCGCATGAGCCTTCGGGGCTTATTTTTGGGCGCCTTGCCTTGCCGCGGCCTATTTTTTGGCACCACGGAGGCCGCTCGCAAAGTCTCGCCCCATTCGGAGTCGGGCGGACGAACTTCGCCCCGCCCCCACCAAGGCTATAGGCCACCCGTTTTTGGCCATTTTCCGCTGGGGGGTTGCGGGGCATGAGAGCCTTCGGGGGCTTATTTTGGGCGCGGCCTTGCCCGCGGCCTATTTTTGGCACCACGGAGGCCGCTCGCAAAGTCTCGCCGCATTCGGAGTCGGGCGGACGAACTTCGCCCCCCCCCACCAAGGCTATAGGCCACCCGTTTTTGGCCATTTTCCGCTGGGGGGTTGCGGGACATGAGCCTCGGGGGCTTATTTTTGGGCGCGGCCTTGCCCGCGGCCTATTTTTGGCACCACGGAGGCCGCTCGCAAAGTCTCGCCCCATTCGGGTCGGGCGGACGAACTTCGCCCCCCCCCACCAAGGCTATAGGCCACCCGTTTTTGGCCATTTTTCCGCTGGGGGTTGCGGGGACATGAGCCTTCGGGGGCTTATTTTTGGGCGCGGCCTTGCCCGCGGCCTATTTTTGGCACACGGAGGCCGCTCGCAAAGTCTCGCCCCATTCGGAGTCGGGCGGACGAACTTCGCCCCCTCCCCCCACCAAGGCTATAGGCCACCCGTTTGTTGGCCATTTTTCCGCTGGGGGTTGCGGGGACCCAGAGCCTTCGGGGGCTTATTTTTGGGCCTTGGCCTTGCCCCTGGCCCTTTTTTGCACACGGAGGCCGCTCGCAAAGTCTCGCCCCATTCGGAGTCGGGCGGACGCACTCCGCCCCCGCCCCCCTCCACGGCTATAGGCCACCCCTTCTCTGCCCCCTTGTCCGCTGGGCTGCTGGGGGACGGTGGCCTCCGGGGGCTTATTTTTGGGCGCGGCCTTGCCCGCGGCCTATTTTGGTCCCACGGAGGCCGCTCGCAAAGTCTCGCCACATTCGGAGTCACGCGGAGGTACTTCGCCCCCGCCCCCCACCCAGGCTATAGGCCCCCCGTTTTTGGCCATTTTCCGCTGGGGGTTGCGGGGACATGAGCCTTCGGGGCTTATTTTGGGCGCGGCCTTGCCCGCGGCCTATTTTTGGCACACGGAGGCCGCTCGCAAAGTCTCGCCCCATTCGGAGTCGGGCGGACGAACTTCGCCCCGCCCCCCACCAAGGCTATAGGCCACCCGTTTTTTGGCCATTTTCCGCTGGGGGTTGCGGGCCATGAGCCTTCGGGGCTTATTTTTGGGCGCGGCCTTGCCCGCGGCCTATTTTGGCACACGGAGGCCGCTCGCAAAGTCTCGCCCCATTCGGAGTCGGGCGGACGAACGCCCCCGCCCCCACCAAGGCTATAGGCCACCCGTTTTTGGCCATTTTCCGCTGGGGGTTGCGGGGCCATGAGCCTCGGGGGCTTATTTTTGGGCGCGGCCTTGCCCGCGGCCTATTTTGGCACACGGAGGCCGCTCGCAAAGTCTCGCCCCATTCGGAGTCGGGCGGACGAACTCGCGCCCCGCCCCCACCAAGGCTATAGGCCACCCGTTTTTGGCCATTTTCCGCTGGGGGTTGCGGGGCCATGAGCCTTCGGGGGCTTATTTTGGGCGCGGCCTTGCCCGCGGCCTATTTTTTTTATTGGCACACGGAGGCCGCTCGCAGAGTCTCGCCCCATTCGGAGTCGGGCGGACGAACTTCGCCCACGCCCCCCACCAAGGCTATAGGCCACCCGTTTTTGGCCATTTTTTCCGCTGGGGGTTGCGGGGACATGAGCCTCGGGGGGCTTATTTTTGGGCGCGGCATTGCCCGCGGCCTTGCCCGCGGCCTATTTTTGGCACACGGAGGCCGCTCGCAAAGTCTCGCCCCATTAGGAGTCGGGCGGACGAACTACGCCATCGCCACCCACCAAGGCTATAGGCCACACGTTTTTAGGCCATTTATCCGCTGGGGGGTTGCGGGGCCCATGAGCCTTCGGGGGCTTATATTTTGGCGCGGCCTTGCCCGCGGCCTTAAATTGGCACACGGAGGCCGCTCGCAAAGTCTCGCCCCATTCGGAGTCGGGCGGACGAACTCGCCCCCCCCCCACCAAGGCTATAGGCCACCCGTTTTTGGCCATTTTCCGCTGGGGGTTGCGGGGCATGAGCCTTCGGGGGCTTATTTTTGGGCGCGGCCTTGCCCGCCGCCTATTTTTGGCACACGGAGGCAGCTCTCAAAGTCTCGCCCCATTCGGATTCGGGCGGACTAACTTCGCGCCCTCCCCCCACCAAGGCTATAGGCCACCCGTTTTTGGCCATTTTCCGCTGGGGGTTGCGGGGCATGAGGCCTTCGGGGGCTTATTTTTGGGCGCGGCCTTGCCCGCGTCCTATTTTTGGCACACGGATGCCGCTCGCAAAGTCTCGCCCCATTCGGAGTCGGGCGGACGAACTTCGCCCCCCCCCCACCAAGGCTATAGGCCACCCGTTTTTGGCCATTTTCCGCTGGGGGTTGCGGGGCGCATGAGCCTTCGGGGCTTATTTTTGGCGCGGCCTTGCCCGCGGCCTATTTTGGCACACTGAGGCCGCTCGCAAAGTCTCGCCCCATTCGGAGTCGGGCGGACGAACTTCGCCCCCGCCCCCACCAAGGCTATAGGCCACCCGTTTTTTGGCCAATTTTCCGGTGGGGGGTTGCGGGGCGCATGAGCCGGGGGGGGCTTATTTTTGGGCGCGGCCTTGCACCGGGGCCTATTTTGGCACACGGAGGCCGCTCGCAAAGTCTCGCCCCATTCGGAGTCGGGCGGACGAACTTCGCCCCCTCCCCCCACCAAGGCTATAGGCCACCCGTTTTTTGGCCATTTTTCCGCTGGGGGTTTGGGGTAGGATGGCTTTCGGGGCTTATTTTTGGGCGCGGCCTTGCCCGCGGCCTATTTTTGGCACAGGGAGGCCGCTCGCAAAGTCTCGCCCCATTCGAAGTCGGGCTGACGAACTTCGCCCCGCCCCCACCAAGGCTATAGGCCACCCGTTTTTGGCCATTTTCCGCTGGGGGTTGCGGGGACCATGAGCCTCGGGGGCTTATTTTTGGCGCGGCCTTGCCCCGCCTGCCCTTTTGGCACACGCAGGCCGATCGAAAAGTATCTCCCCATTCGGAGTCGGGCGGACGAACTTCGCCCCCGCCCCCCACCAAGGCGATAGGCCACCCGTGTTTGGCCCAATTTTCCGCTCGGGGGGTGCGGGGGGCCATGAGCCTTCGGGGGATTACTTTTTGGCGCGGCCTTGCGCGCGGCCGAGTGTTGGCACTCGGAGGCCGCTCGCAAAGTCTCGCCCCTTTCGGAGTCGGGCGGACGAACTTCGCCCCGCCCCCACCAAGGCTATAGGCCACCCGTTTTTGGCCATTTTCCGCTGGGGGTTGCGGGGCCATGAGCCTTCGGGGCTTATTTTTGGGCGCGGCCTTGCCCGCGGCCTTTTTTTGGCACACGGAGGCCGCTCGCAAAGTCTCGCCCCATTCGGAGTCGGGCGGACGAACGAACCCCCCCCCCACCAAGGCTATAGGCCACCCGTTTTTGGCCATTTTCCGCTGGGGGTTGCGGGGGCATGAGCCTTCGGGGGCTTATTTTTGGGCGCGGCCTTGCCCGCGGCCTATTTTTGGCACACGGAGGCCGCTCGCAAAGTCTCGCCCCATTCGGAGTCGGGCGGACGAACTTCGCCCCCGCCCCCACCAAGGCAAAAGGCCACCCGTTTTTTGGCCCTTTTTACCGCTGGGGGTTGCGGGGGCCATGAGCCTTCGGGGTCTTATTTTTGGGCGCGGCCTTGCCCGCGGCCTATTTTTGGCACACGGAGGCCGCTCGCAAAGTCTCGCCCCATTCGGAGTCGGGCGGACGAACTTCGCCCCCGCCCCCACCAAGGCTATAGGCCACCCGTTTTTTGGCCATTTTTCCGCTGGGGGGTTGCGGGCCCGTGGCATTCGGGGGCTTATTTTTGGGCGCGGCCTTGCCCGCGGCCTATTTTTGGCACACGGAGGCCGCTCGCAAAGTCTCGCCCCATTCGGAGTCGGGCGGACGAACTTCGCCCCCTCCCCCCACCAAGGCTATAGGCCACCCGTTTTTTGGCCATTTTTCCGCTGGGGGGTTGCGGGACGCAGGCCTTCGGGGGCATATTTTTGGCACACGGAGGCCGCTCGCAAAGTCTCGCCCCATTCGGAGTCGGGCGGACGAACTTCGCCCCCGCCCCCCACCAAGGCTATAGGCCACCCGTTTTTTGGCCATTTTTCCGCGGGGGGGGTGCGGGGGCCATGAGCCTTCGGGTCTTATTTTTGGGCGCGGCCTTGCCCGCGGCCTATTTTTGGCACACGGAGGCCGCTCGCAAAGTCTCGCCCCATTCGGAGTCGGGCGGACGAACTTCGCCCCCTCCCCCCACCAAGGCTATAGGCCACCCGTTTTTTGGCCATTTTTCCGCTGGGGGGTTGCGGGACGCAGGCCTTCGGGGGCTTATTTTTGGGCGCGGCCTTGCCCGCGGCCTATTTTTGGCACACGGAGGCCGCTCGCAAAGTCTCGCCCCATTCGGAGTCGGGCGGACGAACTTCGCCCCCGCCCCCCACCAAGGCTATAGGCCACCCGTTTTTTGGCCATTTTTCCGCTGGGGGGTTGCGGGACGCAGGCCTTCGGGGGCTTATTTTTGGGCGCGGCCTTGCCCGCGGCCTATTTTTGGCACACGGAGGCCGCTCGCAAAGTCTCGCCCCATTCGGAGTCGGGCGGACGAAGTTGGCCAGCCCCACCCCCCAAGGCTATAGCCCACCCGTTTTTGTGGCCTTTTTCCGCTGGTGGTTGCGGGACGCAGGCCTTCGGGGGCTTATTTTTGGGCGCGGCCTTGCCCGCGGCCTATTTTTGGCACACGGAGGCCGCTCGCAAAGTCTCGCCCCATTCGGAGTCGGGCGGACGAACTTCGCCCCCGCCCCCCACCAAGGCTATAGGCCACCCGTTTTTTGGCCATTTTTCCGCTGGGGGTTGCCGGCCGAAGTCCTTCGGGGGCATAAATTTTGGCGCGGCCATGCCCGCGCCCTATTTTGGCACACGGCGGCCGCTCGCAACGTCTCCCCCCATTCGGAGTCGGGCGGACGTCCTTCGCCCCCGATCCCCACGAAGGCTTTTGGCCTCCCGTGCTTTGGCCATTTTTCCGCTGGGGGGTTGCGGGGCATGAGCCTTCGGGGCTTATTTTGGGGGCGGGCCTTGCCCGCGGCCTATTTTTGGCACCACGGAGGCCGCTCGCAAAGTCTCGCCCCATTCGGAGTCGGGGGGACTAACTTCGCCCCCGCCCCCACCAAGGCTATAGGCCACCCGTTTTTGGCCATTTTCCGCTGGGGGTTGCGGGGGACATGAGCCTTCGGGGGCTTATTTTTGGGCGCGGCCTTGCCCGCGGCCTATTTTTGGTACACTGAGGCCGTTCGCAAAATCTCGCCCCATTCGGAGTCGGGCGGACGGACTTCGCCCCCTCCCCCCGCCAAGGCTATAGGCCACCCGTTTTTGGCCATTTTTCCGCTGGGGGGTTGCGGGCCATGAGCCTTCGGGGCTTATTTTTGGGCGCGGCCTTGCCCGCCCGCCTGCCTATTTTTGCACACGGAGGCCGCTCGCAAAGTCTCGCCCCATTCGGAGTCGGGCGGACGAACTTCGCCCCCCCCCCACCAAGGCTATAGGCCACCCGTTTTTGGCCATTTTCCGCTGGGGGTTGCGGGGCCATGAGCCTTCGGGGGCTTATTTTGGGCGCGGCCTTGCCCCGCGGCCTATTTTACTAACACGGAGGAAGCTCGCAAAGTCTCCCCCCATTCGTCGGTCGGGCGGACGAACTTCGCCCCCGCCCCCCACCCCGGCTATACGCCACCCGTTGTTTGGCCATTTTCCGCTGGGGGTTGCGGGGCCATGAGCCTTCGGGGGCTTATTTTTGGGCGCGGCCTTGACCGCGGCCTATTTTGGCACACGGAGGCCGCTCGCAAAGTCTCGCCCCATTCGGAGTCGGGCGGACGAACTTCGCCCCCCCCCACCAAGGCTATAGGCCACCCGTTTTTGGCCATTTTCCGCTGGGGGTTGCGGGGACATGAGCCTTCGGGGGCTTATTTTTGGGCGCGTCCTTGCCCGCGGCCTATTTTTGGCACACGGAGGCCGCTCGCAAAGTCTCGCCCCATTCGGAGTCGGGCGGACGAACTTCGCCCCGCCCCCCACCAAGGCTATAGGCCACCCGTTTTTTGGCCATTTTTCCGCTGGGGGTTGGCGACGCAGAGCCTTCGGGGGCTTATTTTTGGGCGCGGCCTTGCCCGGCCTATTTTGGCACACGGAGGGCCGCTCGCAATTTCTCGCCCCATTCGTATTGGGGCGGAGTAACTTGGCCCCGCCCCCCACCAAGGCTATAGGCCACCCGTTTTTTGGCCATTTTTCCGCTGGGGGTTGCGGGGACATGAGCCTTCGGGGGCTTATTTTTGGGCGCGGCCTTGCCCGCGGCCTATTTTTGGCACACGGAGGCCGCTCGCAAAGTCTCGCCCCATTCGGAGTCGGGCGGACGAAATTCGACCCCCCACACCAAGGCTATAGGCCACCCGTTTTTTGACCATTTTTTCCGCTGGGGGGTTGCGGGGCCATGAGCCTTCGGGGGCTTATTTTTGGCTTGGCCTTGCCCGCGGCCTATTTTGGCACCACGGAGGCCGCTCGCACAGTCTCGCCCCATTCTGTGTCTGGCGGTCGTACCGCGCGCGCGCCCCACCAAGGCTATAGGCCACCCGTTTTTTGGCCATTTTTCCGCTGGGGGGTTGCGGGTGGCTCGCCCTTGCCCGCGGCCTATTTTTGGCACACGGAGGCCGCTCGGAAAGTCTAGCCCCATTCGGAGTCGGGCAGACGAACTTCGCCCCCGCCCCCCACCAAGGCTATAGGCCACCCGTTTTTGGCCATTTTCCGCTGGGGGTTGCGGGACATGAGCCTTCGGGGGCTATTTTTTGGGCGCGGCCTTGCCCGCGGCCTATTTTGGCACCACGGAGGCCGCTCGCAAAGTCTCGCCCCATTCGGAGTCGGGCGGACGAACTTCGCCCCGCCCCCCACCAAGGCTATAGGCCACCCGTTTTTTGGCCATTTTTCGGGGGGGGGGGAGGGGGGGGCGGGCCTTGGGGGGCTTATTTTTGGGCGCGGCCTTGCCCGCGGCCTATTTTTGGCACGCGGAGGCCGCTCGCAAAGTCTCGCCCCATTCGGAGTCGGGCGGACGAACTTCGCCCCCGCCCCCCACCAAGGCTATAGGCCACCCGTTTTTTGGCCATTTTCGGCTGGGGGGTTGCGGGGACCATGAGCCTTCGGGGGCTTATTTTTGGGCGCGGCCTTGCCCGCGGCCTATTTTGGCACACGGAGGCCGCTCGCAAAGTCTCGCCCCATTCGGAGTCGGGCGGACGAACTTCGCCCCCGCCCCCCACCAAGGCTATAGGCCACCCGTTTTTTGGCCATTTTTCCGCTGGGGGTTTCGGGTACCCAGCCATGGGGGGGATTATTTTTGGGCGCGGCCTTGCCCGCGGCCTATTTTTGGCACACGGAGGCCGCTCGCAAAGTCTCGCCCCATTCGGAGTCGGGCGGACGAACTTCGCCCCCGCCCCCCACCAAGGCTATAGGCCACCCGTTTTTTGGCCAATTTTCCGCTGGGGGGTTGCGGGACGCAGGCCTTCGGGGGCTTATTTTTGGGCGCGGCCTTGCCCGCGGCCTATTTTGGCACACGGAGGCCGCTCGCAAAGTCTCGCCCCATTCGGAGTCGGGCGGACGAACTTCGCCCCCGCCCCCCACCAAGGCTATAGGCCACCCGTTTTTTGGCCATTTTACGCTGGGGGGTTGCGGGACGCAGGCCTTCGGGGGCTTATTTTTGGGCGCGGCCTTGCCCGCGGCCTTTTTTTGGCACACGGAGGCCGCTCGCAAAGTCTCGCCCCATTCGGAGTCGGGCGGACGAACTTCGCCCCCGCCCCCCACCAAGGCTATAGGCCACCCGTTTTTTGGCCATTTTTCCGCTGGGGGGTTGCGGGACTCAGGACAGCGTTGGCGAAGTTTTGTGCGCGGCCTTGCCCGCGGCCTATTTTTGGCACACGGAGGCCGCTCGCAAAGTCTCGCCCCATTCGGAGTCGGGCGGTCGAACTTCGCCCCGGCCATCCACCAAGGCTATAGGCCACCCGTTTTTTGGCCATTTTTCCGCTGGGGGTTGCGGGCCATGAGCCTTCGGGGGCTTATTTTTGGGCGCGGCCTTGCCCGCGGCCTATTTTTGCACACGGAGGCCGCTCGCAAAGTCTCGCCCCATTCGGAGTCGGGCGGACGAACTTCGCCCCCGCCCCCCACCAAGGCTATAGGCCACCCGTTTTTTGGCCATTTTTCCGCTGGGGGTTGCGGGACGCATGCCTTCCGGGGCTTATTTTTGGGCGCGGCCTTGCCCGCGGCCTATTTTTGGCACACGGAGGCCGCTCGCAAAGTCTCGCCCCATTCGGAGTCGGGCGGACGAACTTCGCCCCCGCCCCCCACCAAGGCTATAGGCCACCCGTTTTTTGGCCTTTTTTCCGCTGGGGGGTTGCGGGACGCAGGCCTTCGGGGGCTTATTTTTGGGCGCGGCCTTGCCCGCGGCCTATTTTTGGCACACGGAGGCCGCTCGCAAAGTCTCGCCCCATTCGGAGTCGGGCGGACGAACTTCGCCCCCGCCCCCCACCAAGGCTATAGGCCACCCGTTTTTGTGGCCTTTTTCCGCTGGACGAACTTGGCGCCCCGGCCTTCGGGGGCTTATTTTTGGGCGCGGCCTTGCCCGCGGCCTATTTTTGGCACACGGAGGCCGCTCGCAAAGTCTCGCCCCATTCGGAGTCGGGCGGACGAACTTCGCCCCCGCCCCCCACCAAGGCTATAGGCCACCCGTTTTTTGGCCATTTTCCGCTGGGGTTTGGGACGCATGAGCCTTCGGGGCTTATTTTTGGGCGCGGCCTTGCCCGCGGCCTATTTTTGGCACAACGGAGGCCGCTCGCAAAGTCTCGCCCCATTCGGAGTCGGGGGCGGACGAACTTCGCCCCCCTGCCCCCACCAAGGCTATAGGCCACCCGTTTTTGGCCATTTTCCGCTGGGGGTTGCGGGGCCATGAGCCTTCGGGGCTTATTTTTGGCGCGGCCTTGCCCGCGGCCTGGCCCCACACACCACGGAGGCCGCTCGCAAAGTCTCGCCCCATTCGGAGTCGGGCGGACGAACTTCGCCCCCGCCCCCCACCAAGGCTATAGGCCACCCGTTTTTTGGCCATTTTTCCGCTGGGGGGTTGCGGGACGCAGGCCTTCGGGGGCTTATTTTTGGGCGCGGCCTTGCCCGCGGCCTATTTTATCACACGGAGGCCCCTCGCAAAGTCGTGCCCCATTCCGAGTCGGGCGGTCGACCTTCGCCCCCCCCCACCAAGGCTATAGGCCACCCGTTTTTGGCCATTTTCCGCTGGGGGTTGCGGGGCCATGAGCCTTCGGGGGCTTATTTTTGGGCGCGGCCTTGCCCGCGGTCTATTTTTTGGCACACGGAGGCCGCTCGCAAAGTCTCGCCCCATTCGGAGTCGGGCGGACGAACTTCGCCCCCGCCCCCCACCAAGGCTATAGGCCACCCGTTTTTTGGCCATTTTTCCGCTGGGGGGAAGAGGCACGCCGGCCTTCGGGGGGGTATTTTTGGGCGCGGCCTTGCCCGCGGCCTATTTTTGGCACACGGAGGCCGCTCGCAAAGTCTCGCCCCATTCGGAGTCGGGCGGACGAACTTCGCCCCCGCCCCCACCAAGGCTATAGGCCACCCGTTTTTGGCCATTTTCCGCTGGGGGGTTGCGGGGCATGAGAGCCTTCGGCGCTTAATTTTGGGCGCGGCCTTGCCTGCGGCCTATTTTGGCACACGGAGGCCGCTCGCACAGTCTCGACCCATTCGCAGTCGGGCGGACGAACTTCGCCCCCCCCCACCAAGGCTATAGGCCACCCGTTTTTGGCCATTTTCCGCTGGGGGGTTGCGGGGACATGAGCCTTCGGGGGCTTATTTTTGGGCGCGGCCTTGCCCGCGGCCTATTTTTGGCACACGGAGGCCGCTCGCAAAGTCTCGCCCCATTCGGAGTCGGGCGGACGAACTTCGCCCCCGCCCCCAACCAAGGCTATAGGCCACCCGTTTTTTGGCCATTTTTCCGCTAGGGGGTTGCGGGGCCATGAGGCCTTCGGGGCTTATTTTTGGCGCGGCCTTGCCCGCCGGCCTATTTTTGGCACACACGGAGGTCGCTCGCAAAGTCTCGCCCCATTCGGAGTCGGGCGGACGAACTTCGCCCCCGCCCCCACCAAGGCTATAGGCCACCCGTTTTTGGCCATTTTCCGCTGGGGGTTGCGGGGACATGAGCCTTCGGGGGCTTATTTTTTGGGCGCGGCCTTGCCCGCGGCCTATTTTTTTGGCACACGGAGGCCGCTCGCAAAGACTCGCCCCATTCGGAGTCGGGCGGACGAACTTCGCCCCGCCCCCACCACGGCTATAGGTCACCCGTTTTTTTGGCCATTTTTCCGCTGGGGGTTGCGGGGCGCATGAGCCTTCGGGGGCTTATTTTTGGGCGCGGCCTTGCCCGCGGCCATATGTAGGCACACGGAGGCCGCAAGCAAATTCTAGACCCATTCGGAGTCGGGCGGACGAACTTCGCCCCCCCCCACCAAGGCTATAGGCCACCCGTTTTTGGCCATTTTCCGCTGGGGGTTGCGGGGGCCATGAGCCTTCGGGGGCTTATTTTTGGGCGCGGCCTTGCCGCGCGGCCTTTTTTGGCACACGGAGGCCGCTCGCAAAGTCTCGCCCCATTCGGAGTCGGGCGGACGAACTTCGCCCCCGCCCCCCACCAAGGCTATAGGCCACCCGTTTTTTTGCCATTTTCCCGCTGGGGGTTGCGGGCAAGATGCCATAGGGGGCTTATTTTTTGGCGCCGCCTTGCCCGCGGCCAATTTTTTGCACACCGAGGCCGCGCGCAAAGTCTCGCCCCATTCGGAGTCGGGCGGACGAACTTCGCCCCCGCCCCCACCAAGGCTGTAGGCCACCCGTTTTTGGCCATTTTCCGCTGGGGGTTGCGGGGACATGAGCCTTCGGGGGCTTATTTTTGGGCGCGGCCTTGCCCGCGGCCTATTTTTGGCACACGGAGGCCGCTCGCAAAGTCTCGCCCCATTCGGAGTCGGGCGGACGAACTTCGCCCCCGCCCCCACCAAGGCTATAGGCCACCCGTTTTTTGGCCATTTTTCCGCTGGGGGGTTGCGGGACGCAGGCCTTCGGGGGCTTATTTTTGGGCGCGGCCTTGCCCGCGGCCTATTTTGGCACACGGAGGCCGCTCGCAAAGTCTCGCCCCATTCGGAGTCGGGCGGACGAACTTCGCCCCCGCCCCCACCAAGGCTATAGGCCACCCGTTTTTTGGCCATTTTTCCGCTGGGGGGTTGCGGGACGCAGGCCTTCGGGGGCTTATTTTTGGGCGCGGCCTTACCCGCGGCCAAAAATATGGCACACGGAGGCCGCTCGCAAAGTCTCGCCCCATTCGGAGTCGGGCGGACGAACTTCGCCCCCGCCCCCCACCAAGGCTATAGGCCACCCGTTTTTTTGGCCATTTTACGCGGGGGGGGTGCGGGACGCAGGGCTTCGGGGGCTTATTTTTGGGCGCGGCCTTGCCCGCGGCCTATTTTTGGCAGACGGAGGCCGCTCGCAAAGTCTCGCCCCATTCGGAGTCGGGCGGACGAACTTCGCCCCCGCCCCCCACCAAGGCTATAGGCCACCCGTTTTTTGGCCATTTTTCCGCTGGGGTGTTGCGGGACGCAGGCCTTCGGGGGCTTATTTTTGGGCGCGGCCTTGCCCGCGGCCTATTTTTGGCACACGGAGGCCGCTCGCAAAGTCTCGCCCCATTCGGAGTCGGGCGGACGAACTTCGCCCCCGCCCCCCACCAAGGCTATAGGCCACCCGTTTTTGGCCATTTTCCGCTGGGGGTTGCGGGGGCATGAGCCTTCGGGGGCTTATTTGGTGGCGCGGCCTTGCCCGCGGGCTCTTTTTGGAACACGGAGGCCGCTCGCCAACTCTCGCCCCATTCGGAGTCGGGCGGACGAACTTCGCCCCCGCCCCCCCCAAGGCTATAGGCCACCCGTTTTTTGGCCATTTTTCCGCTGGGGGGTTGCGGGACGCATGCCTTCGGGGGCTTATTTTTGGGCGCGGCCTTGCCCGCGGCCTATTTTTGGCACACGGAGGCCGCTCGCAAAGTCTCGCCCCATTCGGAGTCGGGCGGACGAACTTCGCCCCCGCCCCCCACCAAGGCTATAGGCCACCCGTTTTTTGGCCATTTTTCCGCTGGGGGGTTGCGGGACGCAGGCCTTCGGGGGCTTATTTTTTGGGCGCGGCCTTGCCCGCGGCATATTTTTGGCACACGGAGGCCGCTCGCAAAGTCTCGCCCCATTCGGAGTCGGGCGGACGATCTTCGCCCCCGCCCCCCACCAAGGCTATAGGCCACCCGTTTTTTGGCCATTTTTTCCGCTGGGGGGTGCGGGACGAGCCTTCGGGGGCTTATTTTGGGCGCGGCCTTGCCCGCGGCCTGTTTTTGGCACGACCGATGCCGCTCGCAAAGTCTCGCCCCATTCGGAGTCGGGCGGACGAACTTTGCCCCCCCGCCCACCAAGGCTATAGGCCACCCGTTTTTGGCCATTTTCCGCTGGGGGTTGCGGGGCGCATGAGCCTCGGGGGCTTATTTTTGGGCGCGGCCTTGCCCGGCCTATTTTGGCACCACGGAGGCCGCTCGCAAAGTCTCGCCCCATTCGGAGTCGGGCGGACGAACTTCGCCCCGCCCCCACCAAGGCTATAGGCCACCCGTTTTTGGCCATTTTCCGCTGGGGGTTGCGGGACATGAGCCTTCGGGGGCTTTTTGTTGTGCGCGGCCTTGCCCGCGGTCTATTTTTTGGCACACGGAGGCCGCTCGCAAAGTCTCGCCCCATTCGGAGTCGGGCGGACGAACTTCGCCCCGCCCCCACCAAGGCTATAGGCCACCCGTTTTTGGCCATTTTCCGCTGGGGGGGTTGCGGGGGACATGAGCCTTCGGGGGCTTATTTTTGGGCGGCGGCGTTGCCGGCGGCGAATTTTGGCACACGGAGGCCGCTCGCAAAGTCTTGCCCCATTCGGAGTCGGGCGGACGAACTTCGCCCCGCCCCCACCAAGGCTATAGGCCACCCGTTTTTGGCCATTTTCCGCTGGGGGGTTGGGGACATGAGCCTTCGGGGGCTTATTTTTGGGCGCGGCCTAGACCGCGGCCTATTATTGGCACACGGAGGCCGCTCGCAAAGTCTCGCCCCATTCGGAGTCGGGCGGACGAACTTCGACCACGCCCCCAACAAGGCTGAAGGCCACCCGTTTTTTGGCCATTTTCCGCTGGGGGTTGGGGCCATGGCCTTCGGGGGCTTATTTTTGGGCGCGGCCTTGCCCGCGGCCTATTTTTGGCACACGGAGGCCGCTCGCAAAGTCTCGCCCCATTCGGAGTCGGGCGGACGAACTTCGCCCCCGCCCCCACCAAGGCTATAGGCCACCCGTTTTTTGGCCATTTTCCGCTGGGGGTTGCGGGGCCGAGGCCTGCGGGGCTTATTTTTGGGCGCGGCTGTGCCCGCGGCCTATTTTTGGCACACGGAGGCCGCTCGCAAAGTCTCGCCCCATTCGGAGTCGGGCGGACGAACTTCGCCCCCGCCCCCCACCAAGGCTATAGGCCACCCGTTTTTTGGCCATTTTCCGCTGGGGGGTTGCGGGACGCAGGCCTTCGGGGGCTTATTTTTGGGCGCGGCCTTGCCCGCGGCCTAATTTTGGCACACGGAGGCCGCTCGCAAAGTCTCGCCCCATTCGGAGTCGGGCGGACGAACTTCGCCCCCGCCCCCCACCAAGGCTATAGGCCACCCGTTTTTTGGCCATTTTTCCGCTGGGGGGTTGCGGGACGCAGGCCTTCGGGGGCTTATTTTTGGGCGCGGCCTTGCCCGCGGCCTATTTTTGGCCCACGGAGGCCGCTCGCAAAGTCTCGCCCCATTCGGAGTCGGGCGGACGAACTTCGCCCCCTCCCCCCACCAAGGCTATAGGCCACCCGTTTTTTGGCCATTTTTCCGCTGGGGGGTTGCGGGACGCAGGCCTTCGGGGGCTTATTTTTGGGCGCGGCCTTGTCCGCGGCCTATTTTTGGCACACGGAGGCCGCTCGCAAAGTCTCGCCCCATTCGGAGTCGGGCGGACGAACTTCGCCCCCGCCCCCCACCAAGGCTATAGGCCACCCGTCTTTTGGCCATTTTTCCGCTGGGGGTTGCGGGACGCAGGCCTTCGGGGGCTTATTTTTGGGCGCGGCCTTGCCCGCGGTCTATTTTTTGGCACACGGAGGCCGCTCGCAAAGTCTCGCCCCATTCGGAGTCGGGCGGACGAACTTCGCCCCCGCCCCCCACCAAGGCTATAGGCCACCCGTTTTTTGGCAATTTTTCCGCTGGGGGGTTGCGGGACGCAGGCCTTCGGGGGCTTATTTTTGGGCGCGGCCTTGCCGCGGCCTATTTTTGGCACACGGAGGCCGCTCGCAAAGTCTCGCCCCATTCGGAGTCGGGCGGACGAACTTCCCCGCCCCCACCAAGGCTATAGGCCACCCGTTTTTGGCCATTTTCCGCTGGGGGTTGCGGGGCCATGAGCAGAGCCTTCGGGGCTTATTTTTGGGCGCGGCCTTGCCCGCGGCCTATTTTTAGCACACGGAGGCCGCTCGCAAAGTCTCGCCCCATTCGGAGTCGGGCGGTGGAACTTGGCCCCATCACCCCAACAAGGCTGTAGGCCACCCGTTTTTTGGCCATTTTTCCGCTGGTGGGTTGCGGGGCGCAAGCCTTCGGGGGCTTATTTTTGGGCGCGGCCTTGCCCGCGGCCTATTTTTGGCACACGGAGGCCGCTCGCAAAGTCTCGCCCCATTCGGAGTCGGGCGGACGAACTTCGCCCCCGCCCCCCACCAAGGCTATAGGCCACCCGTTTTTGGCCATTTATCGGCTGTGGGGTGACGGGACGAAGCCCGTCGGGGGCTTATTTTTGGGCGCGGCCTTGCCCGCGGCCTATTTTTGGCACACGGAGGCCGCTCGCAAAGTCTCGCCCCACCAAGGCTATAGGCCACCCGTTTTTTGGCCATTTTTCCGCTGGGGGGTTGCGGGACCGAGGCCTTCGGGGGCTTATTTTTGGGCGCGGCCTTGCCCGCGGCCTATTTTTGGCACACGGAGGCCGCTCGCAAAGTCTCGCCCCATTCGGAGTCGGGCGGACGAACTTCGCCCCCGCCCCCCACCAAGGCTATAGGCCACCCGTTTTTTGGCCATTTTTCCGCCTTCGGGGGCTTATTTTTGGGCGCGGCCTTGCCCGCGGCCTATTTTTGGCACACGGAGGCCGCTCGCAAAGTCTCGCCCCATTCGGAGTCGGGCGGACGAACTTCGCCCCCGCCCCCCACCAAGGCTATAGGCCACCCGTTTTTGGCCATTTTCCGCTGGGGGTTGCGGGGACCATGAGCCTTCGGGGGCTTATTTTTGGGCGCGGCCTTGCCCGCGGCCTATTTTTGGCACACGGAGGCCGCTCGCAAAGTCTCGCCCCATTCGGAGTCGGGCGGACGAACTTCGCCCCAGCCCCCCACCAAGGCTATAGGCCACCCGTTTTTTGGCCATGTTTCCGGGGGGGGGTTGCGGGGATGAGCCTTCGGGGGCTTACTTTTGGGCGCGGCCTTGCCCGCGGCCTATTTTTGGCACACGGAGGCCGCTCGCAAAGTCTCGCCCCATTCGGAGTCGGGCGGACGAACTTCGCCCCCGCCCCCCACCAAGGCTATAGGCCACCCGTTTTTTGGCCATTTTTCCGCTGGGGGGTTGCGGGATGCAGGCCTTCGGGGGCTTATTTTTGGGCGCGGCCTTGCCCGCGGCCTATTTTTGGCACACGGAGGCCGCTCGCAAAGTCTCGCCCCATTCGGAGTCGGGCGGACGAACTTCGCCCCTGCCCCCCACCAAGGCTATAGGCCACCCGTTTTTTGGCCATTTTTCCGCTGGGGGGTTGCGGGACGCAAGCCTTCGGGGGCTTATTTTTTGGCGCGGCCTTGCCCGCGGCGTAATTGAGGACCACGGAGGCCGATAGCAAAGTCTCGCCCCATTCGGAGTCGGGCGGACGAACTTCGCCCCCGCCCCCCACCAAGGCTATAGGCCACCCGAATTTTGGACATTATACCGGGTGGGCGATGCTGGACACAGGCCATCGGGGGCTGAGTTTTGGGCGCGGCCTTGCCCGCGGCCTATTTTTTGGCCCACGGTGGCCGCTCGCAAAGTCTCGCCCCATTCGCAGTCGGGCGGACGAACTTCGCCCCCGGCCCCCACCAAGGCTATAGGCCACCCGTTTTTTGGCCATTTTTCCGCTGGGGGTTGCGGGGCCCATGAGCCTTCGGGGCCTATTTTTGGGCGCGGCCTTGGCAGCGGCCTTTTTTTTGACCACGGAGGCCGCTCGCTTTGTCTCGCCCCATTCGGAGTCGGGCGGACGAACTTCGCCCCCGCCCCCCACCAAGGCTATAGGCCACCCGTTTTTTGGCCATTTTCCCGCTGGGGGGTTGCGGGGACATGAGCCTTCGGGGGCTTATTTTGGGCGCGGCCTTGCCCGGGCCCTTTTTTGGCACACGGAGGCCGCTCGCAAAGTCTCGCCCCATTCGGAGTCGGGCGGACGAACATCGCCCCCGCCCCCCACCAAGGCTATAGGCCACCCGTTTTTTTGCCATTTTTACGCTGGGGGGGTTCCGGAACCAAGCCATTGGGGGGATATTTTTGGGCGCGGCCTTGCCCGCGGCCTATTTTTTGGGACACGGAGGCCGCTCGCAAAGTCTCGCCCCATTCGGAGTCGGGCGGACGAACTTCGCCCGCGCCCCACCAAGGCTATAGGCCACCCTTTTTTGGCCATTTTCCGCTGGGGGTTGCGGGGCCATGAGCCTTCGGGGGCTTATTTTTGGGCGCGGCCTTGCCCGCGGCCTATTTTTTGGCACACGGAGGCCGCTCGCAAAGTCTCGCCCCATTCGGAGTCGGGCGGACGAACTTCGCCCCCTCCCCCCACCAAGGCTATAGGCCACCCGTTTTTTGGCCATTTTTCCGCTGGGGGGTTGCGGGACGCAGGCCTTCGGGGGCTTATTTTTGGGCGCGGCCTTGCCCGCGGCCTATTTTTGGCACACGGAGGCCGCTCGCAAAGTCTCGCCCCATTCGGAGTCGGGCGGACGAACTTCGCCCCCTCCCCCCACCAAGGCTATAGGCCACCCGTTTTTTGGCCATTTTTCCGCTGGCGGGAGAAGGGACGGGGGCCTTCGGGGGCTTATTTTTGGGCGCGGCCTTGCCCGCGGCCTATTTTTGGCACACGGAGGCCGCTCGCAAAGTCTCGCCCCATTCGGAGTCGGGCGGACGAACTTCGCCCCCGCCCCCCACCAAGGCTATAGGCCACCCGTTTTTTGGCCATTTTTCCGCTGGGGGGTTGCGGGAGCAGCCTTCGGGGGCTTATTTTTGGGCGCGGCCTTGCCCGCGGCCTATTTTTGGCACACGGAGGCCGCTCGCAAAGTCTCGCCCCATTCGGAGTCGGGCGGACGAACTTCGCCCCCTCCCCCCACCAAGGCTATAGGCCACCCGTTTTTTGGCCATTTTTCCGCTGGGGGGTTGCGGGGCCATGAGCCTTCGGGGGGGCTTATTTTTGGGCGCGGCCTTGCCCGCGGCCTAATTCAGCCCCACGTAGGCCGCTCGCAAAGTCTCGCCCCATTCGGAGTAGGGAGGCGTAAATTGGCCCCCTCCCCTCACCAAGGCTATAGGCCACCCGTTTTTTGGCCATTTTTCCGCTGGGGGGTTGCGGGACGCATGCCTTCGGGGCTTATTTTTGGGCGCGGCCTTGCCCGCGGCCTATTTTTGGCACACGGAGGCCGCTCGCAAAGTCTCGCCCCATTCGGAGTCGGGCGGACGAACTTCACCCCGGACCCCCACCAAGGCTATAGGCCACCCGTTTTTGGCCATTTTCCGCTGGGGGGTTGCGGGGCCATGAGCCTTCGGGGCTTATTTTTGGGCGCGGCCTTGCCCGCCTGGCCCTTTCTTGGCACACGGAGGCCGCTCGCAAAGTCTCGCCCCATTCGGAGTCGGGCGGACGAACTTCGAACCCCCCCCCCACCAAGGCAATAGGCCACCCGTTTTTGGCCATTTTCCGCTGGGGGTTGCGGGCATGAGGCCTTCGGGGCTTATTTTTGTTCGCGGCCTTGACCGCGGCCTATTTTTGCACACGGAGGCCGCTCGCAAAGTCTCGCCCCATTCGGAGACGGGCGGACTTGCAAAGCCCCCTCCCCCCAACAAGGCTATAGGCCACCCGTTTTTATGGCCATTTTCCGCTGGGGGTTGCGGGCCCATGAGCCTTCGGGGGCTTATTTTTGGGCGCGGCCTTGTCCGCGGCCTATTTTTGGCACACGGAGGCCGCTCGCAAAGTCTCGCCCCATTCGGAGTCGGGCGGACGAACTTCGCCCCCTCCCCCCACCAAGGCTATAGGCCACCCGTTTTTTGGCCATTTTTCCGCTGGGGGGTTGCGGGATGCAGGCCTTCGGGGGCTTATTTTTGGGCGCGGCCTTGCCCGCGGCCTATTTTTGGCACACGGAGGCCGCTCGCAAAGTCTCGCCCCATTCGGAGTCGGGCGGACGAACTTCGCCCCCGCCCCCCACCAAGGCTATAGGCCACCCGTTGTTTGGCCATTTTTCCGCTGGGGGGATGCGGGACGCAGGCCTTCGGGTGCTTATTTTTGGGCGCGGCCTTGCCCGCGGCCTTTTTTTGGCACACCGAGGCCGCTCGCACAGTCTCGCCCCATGCGGAGTCGGGCGGACGAACTTCGCCCCAGCCCCTACCAAGGCTATAGGCCACCCGTTATTTGGCCATGTTTCCGCTGGTGGGTTGCGGGCTGCAGGGCTTCGGGGGCTTATTTTTGGGCGCGGCCTTGGCCGCGGCCTACTTTGGCACACGGAGGCCACTCGCAAAGTCTCGCCCCATTCGGAGTCGGGCGGACGAACTTCGCCCCCCCCCCCCACCAAGGCTATAGGCCACCCGTTTTTGGGGCATTTTTCCGCTGGGGGGTTGCGGGCCGCAGGCCTTCGGGGGCTTATTTTTGGGCGCGGCCTTGCCCGCGGCCTATTTTTGGCACACGGAGGCCGCTCGCAAAGTCTCGCCCCATTCGGAGTCGGGCGGACGAACTTCGCCCCCCCCCCCACCAAGGCTATAGGCCACCCGTTTTTTGGCCATTTTTCCGCTGGGGGTTGCGGGGCCATGAGCCTTCGGGGCTTATTTTTGGGCGCGGCCTTGCCCGCGGCCTATTTTTGGCACACGGAGGCCGCTCGCAAAGTCTCGCCCCATTCGGAGTCGGGCGGACAAACTTTCGACCCCCCCCCCCCCCAAGGCAATTGGCCACCCGTTTATTGGCCATTTTTCCGCTGGGGGTTGCGGGGCCATGAGCCTTCGGGGGCTTATTTTTGGGCGCGGCCTTGCCCGCGGCCTATTTTTGGCACACGGAGGCCGCTCGCAAAGTCTCGCCCCATTCGGAGTCGGGCGGACGAACTTCGCCCCCGCCCCCACCAAGGCTATAGGCCACCCGTTTTTGGCCCATTTTACGCGGGGGGTTTCGGGGCCATGAGCCTTCGGGGGCTTATTTTTGGGCGCGGCCTTGCCCGCGGCCTATTTTTGGCACACGGAGGCCGCTCGCAAAGTCTCGCCCCATTCGGAGTCGGGCGGACGAACGTCGCCCCCGCCCCCCACCAAGGCTATAGGCCACCCGTTTTTTGGCCATTTTTCCGCTGGGGGGTTGCGGGACGCAGGCCTTCGGGGGCTTATTTTTGGGCGCGGCCTTGCCCGCGGCCTATTTTTGGCACACGGAGGCCGCTCGCAAAGTCTCGCCCCATTCGGAGTCGGGCGGACGAACTTCGCCCCCGCCCCCCACCAAGGCTATAGGCCACCCGTTTTTTGGCCATTTTTCCGCTGGGGGGTTGCGGGACGCAGGCCTTCGGGGGCTTATTTTTGGGCGCGGCCTTGCCCGCGGCCTAGTTTTTGGCACACGGAGGCCGCTCGCAAAGTCTCGCCCCATTCGGAGTCGGGCGGACGAACTTCGCCCCTCCCCCCACCAAGGCTATAGGCCACCCGTTTTTTGGCCATTTTTCCGCGGGGGGGTTGGGGTAGGATGGCCTTGGGGGGCTTATTTTTGGGCGCGGCCTGGCCGGCGGCCTTTTTTTGGCACACGGAGGCCGCTCGCAAAGTCTCGCCCCATTCGGAGTCGGGCGGACGAACTTCGCCCCCGCCCCCCACCAAGGCTATAGGCCACCCGTTTTTGGCCATTTTTCCGCTGGGGGGTTGCGGGACGCAGGCCTTCGGGGCTTATTTTTGGGCGCGGCCTTGCCCGCGGCCTATTTTTGGCACACGGAGGCCGCTCGCAAAGTCTCGCCCCATTCGGAGTCGGGCGGACGAACTTCGCCCCCGCCCCCCACCAAGGCTATAGGCCACCCGTTTTTTGGCCATTTTTCCGCTGGGGGTTGCGGGACGCAGGCCTTCGGGGGCTTATTTTTGGGCGCGGCCTATTTTTGGCACACGGAGGCCGAACGCAAAGTCTCGCCCCATTCGGAGTCGGGCGGAGGAACTTCACCCCTGCCCCCACCAAGGCTATAGGCCACCCGTTTTTTGGCCATTTTTCCGCTAGGGGGTTGCGGGGCCATGAGCCTTGGGGGATTATTTTTGGGCGCGGCCTTGCCCGGCCTATTTTTTTGGCACACGGAGGCCGCTCGCAAAGTCTCGCCCCATTCGGAGTCGGGCGGACGAACTTCGCCCCCCCCGCCACCAAGGCTATAGGCCACCCGTTTTTGGCCATTTTCCGCTGGGGGTTGCGGGGCATGAGCCTTCGGGGGCTTATTTTTGGGCGCGGCCTTGCCCGCGGCCTATTTTGGCACAGCACCACGGAGGCCGCTCGCAAAGTCTCGCCCCATTCGGAGTCAGGCGGACGAACTTCGCCCCGGCCCCCCACCAAGGCTATAGGCCACCCGTTTTTTGGCCATTTTTCCGCTGGGGGTTGCGGGACGCAGGCCTTCGGGGGCTTATTTTTGGGCGCGGCCTTGCCCGCGGCCTATTTTGGCACACGGAGGCCGCTCGCAAAGTCTCGCCCCATTCGGAGTCGGGCGGACGAACTTCGCCCCCTCCCCCCACCAAGGCTATAGGCCACCCGTTTTTTGGCCATTTTTCCGCTGGGGGGTTGCGGGACGCAGCCTTCGGGGGCTTATTTTTGGGCGCGGCCTTGCCCGCGGCCTGGCCCCCAGCACCACGGAGGCCGCTCGCAAAGTCTCGCCCCATTCGGAGTCGGGCGGACGAACTTCGCCCCCGCCCCCCACCAAGGCTATAGGCCACCCGTTTTTTGGCCATTTTTCCGCTGGGGGTTGCGGGACGCAGGCCTTCGGGGGCTTATTTTTGGGCGCGGCCTTGCCCGCGGCCTATTTTTGGCACACGGAGGCCGCTCGCAAAGTCTCGCCCCATTCGGAGTCGGGCGGACGAACTTCGCCCCCGCCCCCCACCAAGGCTATAGGCCACCCGTTTTTTGGCCATTTTTCCGCTGGGGGGTTGCGGGGCGCAAGCCTTCGGGGGCTTATCACTGCGCGCGGCCTTGCCCGCGGCCTATTTTTGGCACACGGAGGCCGCTCGCAAAGTCTCGCCCCATTCGGAGTCGGGCGGACGAACTTCGCCCCCTCCCCCCACCAAGGCTATAGGCCACCCGTTTTTTGGCCATTTTTCCGCTGGGGGGTTGCGGGACGCAGGCCTTCGGGGGCTTATTTTTGGGCGCGGCCTTGCCCGCGGCCTTGCCCGCGGCCTATTTTTGGCACACGGAGGCCGCTCGCAAAGTCTCGCCCCATTCGGAGTCGGGCGGACGAACTTCGCCCCCGCCCCCCACCAAGGCTATAGGCCACCCGTTTTTTGGCCATTTTTCCGCTGGGGGTTGCGGGACGCAGGCCTTCGGGGGCTTATTTTTGGGCGCGGCCTTGCCCGCGGCCTATTTTTGGCACACGGAGGCCGCTCGCAAAGTCTCGCCCCATTCGGAGTCGGGCGGACGAACTTCGCCCCCGCCCCCCACCAAGGCTATAGGCCACCCGTTTTTTGGCCATTTTCCGCTGGGGGATTGCGGGGCCATGAGCCTTCGGGGGCTTATTTTGGGCGCGGCCTTGCCCGCGGCCTATTTTTGGCACCACGGAGGCCGCTCGCAAAGTCTCGCCCCATTCGGAGTCGGGCGGACGAACTTCGCCCCGCCCCCACCAAGGCTATAGGCCACCCGTTTTTGGCCATTTTCCGCTGGGGGTTGCGGGACATGAGCCTTGGGGGGCTAATTTTGGGCGCGGCCTTGCCCGCGGCCTATTTTTGGCACACGGAGGCCGCTCGCAAAGTCTCGCCCCATTCGGAGTCGGGCGGACGAACTTCGCCCCCGCCCCCCACCAAGGCTATAGGCCACCCGTTTTTGGCCATTTTCCGCTGGGGGTTGCGGACATGAGCCTTCGGGGCTTATTTTGTGGCGCGGCCTTGCCCTCGGCCTATTTTTGGATAACGGAGTGAGCTGGCATTGTCTCGCTCCATTCGGAGTCGGGCGGACGAACTTCGCCCCCGCCCACCACCAAGGCTATAGTACACCCGTTTTTGGCCATTTTCCGCTGGGGGTTGCGGGGCCATGAGCCTTCGGGGGCTTATTTTTGGGCGCGGCCTTGCCCGCGGCCTATTTTTTTGGCACTCTGAGGCCGCTCGCAAAGTCTCGCCCCATTCGGATCGGGGCGGACGAACTTCGCCCCCGCCCCCACCAAGGCTATAGGCCACCCGTTTTTGGCCATTTTCCGCTGGGGGTTGCGGGGCATGAGCCTTCGGGGCTTATTTTTGGGCGCGGCCTTGCCCGCGGCCTATTTTTGGCACCACGGAGGCCGCTCGCAAAGTCTCGCCCCATTCGGAGTCGGGCGGACGAACTTCGCCCCGCCCCCACCAAGGCTATAGGCCACCCGTTTTTGGCCATTTTCCGCTGGGGGTTGCGGGACGCATGAGCCTTCGGGGCTTATTTTTGGCGCGGCCTTGCCGCGGCCTTTTTGGCACACGGAGGCCGCTCGCAAAGTCTCGCCCCATTCGGAGTCGGGCGGACGAACTTCGCCCCGCCCCCACCAAGGCTATAGGCCACCCGTTTTTGGCCATTTTCCGCTGGGGGTTGCGGGCGCATGAGCCTTCGGGGGCTTATTTTTGGGCGCGGCCTTGCCCGCGGCCTATTTTTGGCACCACGGAGGCCGCTCGCAAAGTCTCGCCCCATTCGGAGTCGGGCGGACGAACTTCGCCCCCCCCCCACCAAGGCTATAGGCCAGGCTTATTTTGGGCGCTGACCTTGACCGCGGCCTGGCTATTTTTTTAGCACCGCGAGCCGCTGTAAGTCTCGCCCGTTCGGAGTTGGTGAGACAGACCGCCCCGCCCCACCAAGGCTATAGGCCACCCGTTTTTAGCATTTTCCATTTCAGGGGTTGGACCATGAGCCTTCGGGGCTTATTTTGGCGCGGCCACCGCGACCTATTTTGGAGCACCAGGAGGCCGCTCGCAAAGTCTTGTTGGAGTCAGGCGGACTGAAACAACCCCCCCCACCAAGGCTATAGGCCACCCGTTTTTGGCCATTTTCGCTGGGGGTTGCGGGACCTTGGCCTTCGGGGGCTTATTTTGGCGCTGGCCTTGCCCGTGACCTATTTTTTGGCACACGGAGACGCCGCAAAGTCTCGCCCCATTCGGAGTCGGGCGGACGAACCGCCCCCGCCCCCACCAGGCTATAGGCCACCCGTTTTTGGCCATTTTCCGCTGGGGGGGTTGGAGACCAGGGAGCCCTTGAGGGCTTATTTTTTGGGCGGCCTTGCCCGCTGACCTTTATTTTACAACACACGGAGGCCGCTCGCAAGTCTCGCCCCATTCGGAGTCGGGCGGACGAACTTCGCCCCCGCCCCACCAAGGCTATAGGCCACCCCGTTTTTGGCCATTTTTCGCTGGGGGTTGCGGAGACAGGAGCCTTCGAGGGCTTGTTTGGCGGCCTTGCCGCGGCCTATTTTGGCACACGGAGGCCGCTGCGCAAAGTCTCGCCCCATTCGGGTCGGGCGAGACCAGACCCCCGCTCCCCCACCAAGGCTATAGGCCACCCGTTTTTGGCCATTTTCCAGCTCAGGGGGTTGCTTGGACTTATGAGCCGCCGAGGGCTTATTTTTGGCGCGGCCTTGCCCATGAGCTATTTTTAGCACCACGGAGGGCCGCTCGCAAAGTCTCGCCCATTCGGGTCGGGCGGACGAACCGCCCCCCCCCCCCCAAGGCTATAGGCCACCCGTTTTTGGCCATTTTCCGCTGGGGTTGCGGGGCGAGGCCTTCGGGGGCTTATTTTTGAGGCGCGGCCTTGCCCGCGGCCTTTTTTAACACCAGGTGGCCGCTCGCAAAGTCTCGCCCCATTCGGGTCGGGCGGGCAGACTTAGCCGCCCCCCACAAGGCTATAGGCCACCGTTTTTGGCCATTTTCTGCTGGGGTTGGGTACGGGCCTTCGGGGGCTTATTTTTGGGCGCGGCCTTACCCTCGGCCTATTTTAACACCGCAGACCGTTCGCAAGTCTCGCCACATTAGGAGTCGGGCGGACCAGACTTCGCCCGCCCCCACCAAGGCTATAGGCCACCGTTTTTGGCCATTTTTCTGCTGGGGGGTTGCGTGGCCAGGAGCCCGGGGCTTATTTTTGGGCGCGGCCTTGCCCGCGGCCTATTTTAACACCACGAGCCGCTCGCAAAGTCTCGCCCCATTCGGGTCGGGCGGACGAACCGCCCCCCCCCCACCAAGGCTATAGGCCACCCATTTTTGGCCATTTTCCTTTGGGGTTCAGGGCCCCACGCAGGCCTTCGGGGGCTTATTTTGGGCGCGGCCTTGCCCTTTGACTATTTTGGCTGCGGAGGTTACATCAGAATCTCGCCCATTCGGAGTGGTGGACCAGACTTCGCCGCCCCCACCAAGGCTATAGGCCACCGTTTTGGCCATTTTCCGCTGGGGTTGCGAGGCATGAGCCACTCGGGGCTGTTGCAGGCGTGACCTTGCCACGCGGCCTATTTTGGCACCAAGGCCGCTGCAAAGTCGCCCCATTGGTCGGGCGGACGAACTTCGCCCCACGCCCCCACCAAGGCTATAGGCCACCCGTTTTTGGCCATTTTTCCGCTGGGGGTTCACGGGCCTTGAGCCTTCGAGGGCTTATTTTTAGTGTGACCTTGCCACATGACCTATTTTTGGCACACGGAGGCCGCTCGCAAAGTCTCGCCCCATTCGGAGTCGGGCGGACGAACTTCTGCACCGCGCCCCACCAAGTATATAGGCCACCCGTTTTTGGCCATTTTCCGCTGGGGGTTGCGGGACATGAGCCTTCGGGGGCTAATTTTTGGCGCGGCCTTGCCCGCGGCCTATTTTTGGCACACGGAGGCCGCTCGCAAAGTCTCGCCCCATTCGGAGTCGGGCGGACGAACTTCGCCCCCGCCCCCCACCAAGGCTATAGGCCACCCGTTTTTTGGCCATTTTTCCGCTGGGGGGTTGCGGGATGTGGCCTTCGGGGGCTTATTTTTGGGCGCGGCCTTGCCCGCGGCCTATTTTTGGCACACGGAGGCCGCTCGCAAAGTCTCGCCCCATTCGGAGTCGGGCGGACGAACTTCGCCCCCGCCCACCCCAAGGCTATAGGCCACCCGTTTTTTGGCGAGTTTTCCGATGGGGGTTGGGGACATGAGCCTTCGGGGCTTATTTTTGGCGCTGACCTTGCCCGCCCGGCCTGGCCACAACTGGGAGGCCGCTCGCAAAGTCTCGCCCCATTCGGAGTCGGGCGGACGACCTTCACCCCCGCCCCCACCAAGGCTATAGGCCACCCGTTTTTGGACATTTTCCGCTGGGGGTTGGGTTGCATGAGGCAGCCGGAGCTTATTTTTGGCGCGGCCTTGCCCGCAGCCTATTTTAACAGCAGGCAGGCCTCTGCAAAGTCTCGCCCAAGTCGGTCGGGCGAGACGAACCGCCCTGCCCCCACCAAGGCCTGGGCCACCGTTTTTGGCCATTTTCCGCTGGGGGTTGCGGGGCCTTGCCCAGGCTTATTTTTGGCGCGGCCTTGCCCATGCCTATTTTTGGCACACGGGGCCAGCTCGCAAAGTCTCGCCCCATTCAGGTGGGCGGACTTCGCCCCCGCCGCCCCCAAGGCTATAGGCCACCCGTTTTTGGCCATTTTCTGCTGGGGGTTGGGAACATTATGAGCCTTGGGGGCTTATTTTTGGGCGCTGACCTTGCCCGCAGCCTATTTTGGCACAACACCAGGAGCCCGCTAAAGTCTACTTCGTGAGTCAGGCGGTGAACTTCGCCCCGCCCCCCACCAGGCTAGGCCACCGTTTTTGCCATTTTCTGCACAGGGTTGCGGGGCGCAGGCCTTCGGGGGCTTATTTTTGGGCGCGGCCTTGCCCGCGGCCTATTTTTGCAGGACACGGAGGCCGCTCATAGGAAATTCTCGCCCATTCGGGTCGGGCGGACGAACCGCCCCCCCCACCAGGCTATAGGCCACCCGTTTTTGGCCATTTTCCCAGCTGGGGTTGCGGGTGCAGGCCTTGGGGGGGTTATTTTTGGGCGTGGCCTTGCCCGCGGCCTATTTTTTTAACACACGGAGGCCGCTCGCAAGTCTCGCCCCATTCGGGGTCGGAGGCGGGCCCCGAACCAGCCAGCCCCTCCAAGGCAATAGGCCACCCGTTTTTGGCCATTTTCCGCTGGGGGGTTGCGGGGCGCAGGCCCTCGAGGGCTTATTTTTTGGGTGCGGCCTTGCCCGCCGCTCGCAAAGTCTGGCCATCGGAGTGGAGTGGCACGCCCACGGAGGCCGCATTTTCGTAAGTCTATTTCAGCCCCATTGAGTCTCGCCCCGACGAACTTGGACGAACCGCGCCCCACCAAGGCTGTAGGCCACCCGTTTTTGGCCATTTTTTCAGCTGGGGGGTTGCGGGGCGCCAGGCCTTCGGGGAGCTTATTTTGGGCGCGGCCTTGCCCGCGGCCTCCTATTTCCCAGGACACGGGCCGCTCGCAAAGTCTCGCCCATTGGAGTCGGGCGGACAGACTTTCGCCGCCCCCACCAAGGCTATAGGCCACCCGTTTTTGGCCATTTTTTTCCGCTGGGGGTTCGGGCCTGGGCCAGCCGGGGCTTATTTTTGGGCGCGGCCTTGCCCTAGCCTGTTTTTGGCACAGAGGAGGCCTCGCAAAGTCTCGCCCCATTCAGTCGGTCGGACGAACTTCGCCCACGCCCCCACGAGGCTATAGGCCACCCGTTTTTGGCCATTTTCGGCTGGGGGTTGCGGGACAGAGCCTTCGGGGGCTTATTTTTGGGCTGCGGCCATGCCGCGGCCTTTTTTGGCACACGGAGACGCTCGCAAAGTCTCGCCCCATTCGGAGTCGGGCGGACGTACTTCGCCCCCGCCCCCTCCAAGGCTATAGGCCACCGTTTTTGGCCATTTTCCGCTGGGGAGTTGCGGGGCTATGAGCAGCTCAGGGCTTATTTTTGGGCGTGGCCTTGCCCGCGGCCTATTTTAGCACCACGGAGGGCTGAAAAGTCTCGCCCCGTTCGGTCCCGGGCGGGCCAACTTCGCCCGCCCCCACCAAGGCTATAGGCCACCCGTTTTTGGCCATTTTCCGCTGGGGGGTTGCGGGACCCAGCTTCAGGGGCTTATTTTTGGTATGGCCTTGTGACCTATTTACCCAACACCACGGAGGCCGCTCTCAAAGTCTCGCCCCATTCGGAGTCGGGCGGACCAGACTTCGCCCCCGCCCCCACCAAGGCTATAGGCCACCCGTTTTTGGCCATTTTTCCGCTGGGGGTTGCGGCCTTGAGCCTTCGGGGGCTATTTTTGGGCGCGGCCTTGCATCCTGACCTATGGCAGCACGGAGGCCGCTCGCAAAGTCTCGCCCCATTCGGAGTCGGGCGGACAGACCGCCCCCCTCCCCCACCAAGGCTATAGGCCACCCGTTTTTGGCCATTTTCCGCTGGGGTTGGGGCAGCAGGCCTTGGGGGCTTATTTTTGGCGTGGCCTTGCCCGCTGGCTATTTTGCACACTACGGAGGCCGCTCTCAAAGTCTCGCCCCATTCGGAGTCGGGCGGACGAACCGCGCCCCGCCCCCACCAAGGCTATAGGCCACCCGTTTTTGGCCATTTTTCGCTGGGGGTTGCGGGGCCATGAGCCTCGAGGGCTTATTTTGGCGTGACCTTGCCGCGGCCTATTTTAGCACCACGGAGGCCGCTCGCAAAGTCTCGCCCCATTCGGGTCGGGCGGACCAACCGCCCCGCCCCCCACAAGGCTATAGGCCACCCGTTTTTGGCCATTTTCCGCTGGGGGTTGCGGGGACATGAGCCTTCGGGGGCTTATTTTGGGCGCTGCCTTGCCCGCGGCTATTTTTGGCACCACGGAGGCCGCTGCAAAGTCTCGCCCCATTGGTCGGGCGGACGAACTTCGCCCCGCCCCCACCAAGGCTATAGGCCACCCGTTTTTGGCCATTTTTCCGCTGGGGGTTGCGGGGCCATGAGGCCTTCGGGGCTTATTTTTAGGCGCGGCCTTGCCGCGGCCTATTTTGGCACACGGAGCCGCTCGCAAAGTCTCGCCCCATTCGGGTCGGGCGGACGAACTTCGCCCCCTCCCCCAAGGCTATAGGCCACCGTTTTTGGCCATTTTCCGCTGGGGGTTGCGGGGCATGAGCCTTGGGGGCTTATTTTTGGGCGACTTGGCCTTGCCCCATGGCCTATTTTACACTGGAGGCCGCTCGCAAAGTCTCGCCCCATTCGGAGTCGGGCGGACGAACCGCCCCCCCCCACCAAGGCTATAGGCCACCCGTTTTTAGCCATTTTTCCGCTGGGGGTTGCACCCATGAGCCTTCGGGGGCTTATTTTTGGCGCGGCCTTGCCATGGCCTATTTTGGCACCACAGGAGGCCGCTCGCTAAGTCTCGCCCGATTCGGGGTCGGGCGGGCGAACTTCGCCCCGCCCCCACCAAGGCTATAGGCCACCCGTTTTTGGCCATTTTCCGCTGGGGTTGCGGGGCGCAGGCCTTCGGGGGCTTATTTTTGGCGCGACCTTGCCCGCGGCCTATTTTAACACCACGGAGGCCGCTCGCAAAGTCTCGCCCCATTTGGAGTCGGGCGGACGAGAACTTCGCCCCGCCCCCACCAAGGCTATAGGCCACCCGTTTTTAGCCATTTTCGGCTGGGGGTTGCGGCCCCCAGCCTTGAGGCTTATTTTTGGGGCCTTGCCCGCGGCCTATATCTGGTTCACGGAGGCCGCTCGCAAAGTCTCGCCCCATTCGGAGTCGGGCGGACGAACCTCGCCCCCGCCCCCCACCAAGGCTATAGGCCACCCGTTTGTTTGGCCATTTTCGCTGGGGTTGCGGGGCGCAGGCCTTCGAGGGCTTATTTTTGGGCGCGGCCTTGCCCGCTGGCCTATCGCACGGAGGCCGCTGCAAAGTCTCGCCCCATTCGGAGTCGGGCGGATGAACTTCGCCCCCGCCCCCCACCAAGGCTATTGGCCACCGTTTTTGGCCATTTTTCCGCTGGGGTTGCGGCCTTATGTGAGCCTTGGGGCTTATTTTTTGGGCGGCCTTGCCCATGGCCTCTTTTAACACCACGGAGGCCGCTGTAAAGTCTCGCCCATTTTTTCCGCTGGGGGTTGCGGGGCCATGAGCCTTGAGGGCTTATTTTTGGGCTGACCTTGCCCGCGGCCTATTTGCAACACACGGAGGCCGCTAGGAGTCTCGCCCCATTCGGTCCCGGGCGGACGAACTTCGCCCCCCCCACCAAGGCTATAGGCCACCCGTTTTTGGCCATTTTCCGCTGGGGGGTTGCGGGCCCTGAGCCTTCGGGGGCTATTTTGCAGGCGACGGCCTTGCGCGGCCTTTTGGCACAGGGAGGCCGCAAAGTCTCGCCCCATTCGGAGTCGGGCGGACGAACTTCGCCCCGCCCCCCACCAGGCTATAGGCCACCCGTTTTTGGCCATTTTTCTAAGCTGGGGGTTGCGGGGCATAGGCAACCGGGGCTTACTTGCAGGCGCTGACCTTGCCGCGGCCTATTTTTGGCACCACCGAGGCCGCTGCAAAGTCTCGCCCCCCGGTAGTCAGGCGGTTGAACTTAAACCCCTCCCCCACCAAGGCTATAGGCCACCCGTTTTTGGCCATTTTCCGCTGGGGGCTTGCGGGACGCAGGCCTTCGGGGCTTATTTTTGGCGCGGCCTTGCCCGCGGCCTATTTTAGCACCACGGAGACCGCTCGCAAAGTCTCGCCCCATTCGGAGTCGGGCGGACGAACCGCCCCGCCCCCACCAAGGCTATAGGCCACCCCTTTTTACGCCATTTTCCGCTGGGGGGTTGCGGGACGCAGGCCTTGGGGGCTTATTTTTGGGCGCGGCCTTGCCCGCGGCCTATTTTTGCACCACGGAGGCCGCTCAAAGTCTCGCCCCGAGTCGGGCGGACGAACTTCGCCCCGCCCCACCAAGGCTATAGGCCACCCGTTTTTGGCCATTTTCCGCTGGGGGTTGCGGGGC